>OY856412.1:1202385943-1202405943 GCA_963693085.1 Alisma plantago-aquatica | reverse complement strand
CGAATTAAGATTAGAAAATTCTGATGGATTTAAAACATCAATTTTTGAGAAAATTACCCAAAGAAAACATATTTTTTATTATGGAATAACTAATAGAGAAATGCCTATGCAAATAGAATATACTAGAAATAGAATAAATATACCTTTACTACGAAAGGAGGACTTAATGAGGAAAATGGAAAAAATAAAAGATAGATCTAAAATAGGATGGATTCACATAGGAGCCATTCAAATGATGATCAAAGCAACTTTTAGAGAAGGAATAGATTCACCTATAAATATGGTATTAATGGATAATAGGATTAATGATAGAAGAGATGCTACGTTAGGAATATTACAAGGAAATCTTAGTCATCAGAAACTAATATTTAATATTTATCCAAAGATAAGTGTAAATATTAGAGATAATAATATAAACAGAACCTTAAGTTTAATACAAGATTTTCAAAGAACAGAATTTATGAAAAAAGGATCTATTCCTTATTCGATAACATATATAATAAGCTATGCTCTTAGTAATACACATCACTCTGAAAAATTTGAAGATAAAGATATTATAATGCTTCCTAATATATTTAAAGACATAGGAAAAATTACTAAGCCAGATATAATATCTGAAATAGATATACCAGAAAACATAAACATAGATGTTTCAGAGAAACCCCTAGTAACAGATAATAAAATCCCAAGAAGATTACGATATGAGGGAAATCAATTACAATTAACAAATGGAGATAGAATAGAAGAAGCTAGAGCAAGCACAGATAGATATAACGGAAGATTACGACCAATATTAAGAAATTTGCCAAGAACGACAAGTTTAAGAATTTTAGCAGACAATAGAAATGCTAGAAATTATAAATTATATGGAAAATATTTCAATGGACAAGAATGGAATATGACTACAATATTAATAGATTCAGGGGCAGGGGCTTCATTTATTCAACAAGGAATGATACCCTACTTAGAAAAAATACCCATAGGATCACCTTATGCATATACAAATTTTGATGGACAAGAATATGAAATCACACATCAGGCCATTGTTCCAATTGAAATACAAGATATAAAAATTGATATTACGCTATATGTACAATCAGATAGTCGTAATGACGACATAGAAATTATACTAGGAATGAGTGCATTACAACAAATGGAACCATTTTCACTACAAAGGGAAGGACTATATTTTACACATAATAACCAAGAATATTTTTGGAAGAAAGACAATGACTAGTATATATAGTGTCTACTTAGTAGCAGGAATTATATATGAGGAATATAAAACAGAATATTTTCATGCATTCATAGACACAGGTGCAGGAACTTGCATTGCGCGAAGACAATGTTTTCCTGAAGAATATATCACAACACTACCTACGTTATATGGAAAAGATTTTACGGGAAAAAGACATGAATTAACTCATGGAGTTAAAAAACCTAAAATCATTTTAGGAAATTATATAATTACATGTCCACCATTTTATACCCCTGAATATGCACAACAAGATATATTATTAGGAAATAACTTCACACAAAAATTTAGATTATATATACAACATCAAAATTATATTCAGTTATTAACACCCTGTGACCATTGGATTACAGTAAAAAGAATACAAAAAGCATATAAAAGAAACAAATTTAATTTTCGTAGCAAACGTGGTGATTATATTACAAATAAAAAACAACCAATAACAGGGAGAATCATTGCACAACTCAATATACAAGATATTGAGGCATTATTTGAAAAGAACTATAGTGATAATCCATTAGCCCTTTGGAATATCAGTCAAGAATGGGCTACAATCGAACTAATTGATGAAAATAAAATAATCAGAGTAAAACCCATGAGATATAATCCTGTTGATATTGAGGAATTCCGTACCCAATTACAAGAATTAGAAACATCACAACTAATACAAAAATCAAAAAGCCCACATTCTAGCCCAGCATTCATGGTAAGAAACCATGCAGAAATAAAAAGAGGAAAAGCTAGAATGGTAGTAAATTATAAGCAACTAAATCAATATACCAAGTTTGATGGATATTTTCTTCCACATAAAGAAACCTTAATAAATATGACAAGAGGAAAAAATATTTATTCAAAATTTGACTGTAAATCAGGATTTTACCAAATACGATTAGATGAAAAAAGTATACCATTAACGGCATTTAGCACTCCACAAGGACATTATGAATGGACGGTAATGCCCTTTGGATTAAAAAATGCTCCACAGATATATCAAAGAAGAATGGATAAGGTATTTGAACCATATAACTCTTTTTGTCTAGTATATGTTGATGACATTTTAATAGCCAGTAAAAATGAGGAAGAACATTATAAACATTTACAAATATTTTCCCTTCTTTGTCAAAAGACAGGAATAGTATTATCTAAGAAGAAAACAGAAATTTGTAAATCTAAAATAGAATTCTTAGGACTAAAATTAGACTCAAGTGGAATAGAATTACAGGAACATATTGTAGAAAAAATTGTTAAGTTTCCAGATAAAATAGAAGACAAAAAACAATTACAAAGATTTTTGGGATGTTTAAATTACGCTGAACAATTCATAGAAAACTTGGCAAAATTAAGGAATCCCTTACAAAAACTATTAAAGAAAAATACTATTTTTCTTATGACAGAAGAACTCATAAATCATGTTAGATTTATAAAAGAAAAATGTAAAAATTTACCAAGATTAGATCTTCCTTTAGAAAATGACGAATTAATAATAGAAACCGATGCCTCAGAAGAATTTTGGGGAGCAGTCTTAAAAAAGAAAGATGAACAAAAAGAAAAAATATGCAGATATACATCTGGAACATTTACAGATACAGAAAAAAGATATCACTCAAACGAAAAAGAATTATTAGCATTAAAAAAGGGAATTAAAAAGTTTTCCTATTTTTTATTACCTAAAAAATTCCTAGTAAGAGTTGATAATACGCAGGTAAAAGCTTTTATTAAAAATAATTTACCATCCACGCCAGAATATAAAAGACTAAGTAGATGGCAAACATTCTTTGCAGAATATATTTTTGATATAGAAATTATTAAAGGAGAAACTAACGTTCTTGCAGATTTTTTATCAAGAGAATACAATGGAGCAGGTTGACAAAAAACTTGCAGAATTGGAAGATCGACTACAACGAAATTGCAATTTGTTACAAGAAAATTACGTAGAATTAGTAGAGATGATCCAAAAGCAAGATAAAATTATTGATAACATAGAAGAAAGTAAACAAGACATTGCAGGAATAATTGCAGATTTAAACTGCTTCAGAAGGGAGATTAAACAAAAAGGATCAGAAACAAGGACGGATAAAATGACAGGTAAAAGGCCGATAGACATATCTCTCCAGATTTCTGATTCTGTCAGAAAAAATAATGAAAATACAAGCCTGACGGCAAAAGAAAGCAGCTTTAAAACTGCTAAGACCAGCTTTACAGCTGAGAATACTATCTCCTCAGAGAAAGAAAGTAGCCAAGTGGCAAGAAGCAGTTTTCAAACTGCTATTTCTTCAGAAAATAGTTCCCTCCTAACAGCGGAGAATATGATCTCTTCGGAGAAAGAATCCCGCAATAAAGCGGAAAATATAAAATTGATGCCCGAAAGGATATTTAAATTCAGGGTATCTCAGAATGAGCAGGAGTATGACCTGCAATTGAGTCTTGCAGAATTTTTAGCAAAAAATGAAAATGAATATAGAACTTTATTAGAGATTGTTTACAATCTCAAAACGACAGAAACATGTGTTCCAGATCATACGGGAATATATCCCAGGATTAACTTTGACAAAGGAGCTGATCCAAGAATCATCAGAGACTGTTTCAGAATCGGAGCTGCAAATTTAATATATTTAAGCCAAGACCTTGGGGAAATACAAGGACTACCCCAAGATATTGCCAGAGCAATTAGAGAATTTAAAAGCAATAGTCCACTAGTAAAACCTACTAGTGACATTTATATCAAGATTTTCTCAGCATCGGAGGACTGGGAAAAATTAAAGAAATTCAGTCCAATACACTGCATTCAAATTGGGGTCTCTTCCCCAGAATACGTCAAAGAGATTGATGCAGATTACAGAAAAGAATTTGAAGAGAACAAGGTTAACAAGGAATTTGTTGAAACTAGAAGGGCATTAGGATTAAAAGTCCTTTGCCAAGTATTGGAAAAATTAATTAATGAAAATCGAAGTTGGCTTCATAAAGCTTCAGATAACACAATTATTCTATCCAATACGAGAAGAACTAATACATCCACAAAAATCAATTTAGAAAGGTTTCTAAAAAGAATAGAAACCGGACAAATCAAATCAAGCGACAGATGTCAGCAGATATTTTGCCAACTCAGAAGACATGAAGGGAAAATATGTCCCGCATGTCAAGATAAGATGGAAAGAGACAGCACAAGCCGATAAAAAGCATTCTAGAAGAAGACACGTCATCAATGACGTAAGAAGACACTTGCAAGAAGCAAAGAACGACAAAGAATCCTCCACCGGACAGATGTACGTTGGAGAAAGATTTCAAAAAGAAGAACGCTCGCCACCGGACAAGTGTTCGACAACCATGTAAAGAAAAAGAGAAGCATCAATGTAATGTAACCGAGAGAGTCTCTATATAAACTCTCGAGGGATAGTAGTAGGGGCACTCGTAGTTGGAGTGAGTCCCAAAGGGTAGCTATGTATGTAAATTTGGTCCTGCAATAAAAGAGCAGAGGCTCGATTTCCTAATTCTATTCCAGATTCCATTTCAAGTTCTTGAGATGATTCTTGCGTGCTAATTCCACAAGTGTAGGAAACAAGCTCCAGCTTGAAGATCATAATCCTTGTACTATCATAGAATAGGAAAGATAGTGTGTAACCCGTTACACCCCCAGTTCTTCTATCTTCATTAGTCGAGAGATATCTCTCCTTTTTTCATCCCGGAGGCCATCGTCCAGAAGTCCGACCAAGCAAAGAAGTGCATAAGAACACGGGGACATGAAGGCTATAGGATGATGAAGAGTCTGAGATCTGGAATGTAGAAAGTCTAAGGAGTACTTCTCTTAGAAATCGTTAAGAGAAGATCGGCTGGCTAAATTCTCTAATTGCTCTGGCAATATCTTGGGGTAGTCCTTGTATTTCCCCAAGGTCTTGGCTTAAATATATTAAATTTGCAGCTCCGATTCTGAAACAGTCTCTGATGATTCTTGGATCAGCTCCTTTGTCAAAGTTAATCCTGGGATATATTCCCGTATGATCTGGAACACATGTTTCTGTCGTTTTGAGATTGTAAACAATCTCTAATAAAGTTCTATATTCATTTTCATTTTTTGCTAAAAATTCTGCAAGACTCAATTGCAGGTCATACTCCTGCTCATTCTGAGACCACTTCGTTGGTGCATAAATTTTTGATTCTGTTATCATGCTTTGAAAACATACTCGAACTGCCCTTATGGGTGTTGTATGCTTTCTCAGCTTTATCATTTTGTCTATAATTATTATATTTTTTAGATCGGATTCTTAATACATTCTTCTTTGTACTACGAGGTTTTCGCATAATTAAATTCATAGTGTAAGAAACTAGCATCCAGAAAGAAGACGATAACACTCTGAGTATCATAGATAGCAAGATAATCTGTATACCTGTGTTGCCCACCTCGCTTCCTCTTATCTTCAATCGCCAGCCGATCTTCTCTTAACGATTTCTAAGAGAAGTACTCCTTAGACTTTCGACGTTCCAGATCTCAGACTCTTCATCATCCTATAGCCTTCATGTCCCCGTGTTCTTATGCACTTCTTTGCTTGGTCGGACTTCTGGACGATGGCCTCCGGGATGAAAAAAGGAGAGATATCTCTCGACTAATGAAGATAGAAGAACTGGGGGTGTAACGGGTTACACACTATCTTTCCTATTCTATGATAGTACAAGGATTATGATCTTCAAGCTGGAGCTTGTTTCCTACACTTGTGGAATTAGCACGCAAGAATAATCTTCAAGAACTTGAAATGGAATCTGGAATAGAATTAGGAAATCGAGCCTCTGCTCTTTTATTGCAGGACCTAATTTACATACATAGCTACCCTTTAGGACTCACTCCAACTACGAGTGCCCCTATGTCACGGAACCGTTCTTACCCCAATCCCAATCTCACTGCCTAGACAGTGGTAAAGAGATTGAAGCACCCGTCCCTGAGTGGCCCCGTAGGATCTAACACACTGGCATATACAATAAGAAATAAATAACTCAAAAACTGGATAATTAAGGAACAAACTAACCCAATATGGAGATATATCCAATTTGTCTTTGTCATCAGAGTATATGAGTGCGGAAGCGATCATATTCAGTTTTCCATGTATATTGCCTAAAATCAAGAAAATCAAGACACAATCATGCAATTGCACGGTACGCTATCAAAATCAAGTAAAACGATTTATAACAAAATAATATGCTTGGCAGGACTTATATTTCAAAGAATAATAAGCAATTTGCAAATCCAACATTTATTCGACAAGTTTTTCAAGCAATTCAAATTTTATTACGAGTTCCCATTATGCTGTAATTCGAGAAGCATGCTTATATATTTTGTATGACTCTATTACCCCAACGCGATGGGGAAGGTCATTAGGCCCCTTTTCACCATAGGAACATAGGAAGCCAATGTACAAGTCCCACTTCCAAATGAGGGGATTGTTGTACTCAATATCCACATTATCAACATTATCAATATCATCATCATTATCAACATCAATATACGGACAGTCATAATGGGCATGCAGTTTATGTTTTCATGTTTTTCAAAATATAATATAGAAAAACAGAAGACTAATCATAGGGAACAATAGCTCATCCAAATAACTAGCCAAGAATACGGTCAAGAGATACATAAAAGTATCTTCAATACAATCAAGGAGGAGTTATATAAATAGCGTACCTTTCACCGAGATTTCGAGTATTAATCAACTAGAGTAAAAGATCAGGGTCTCAATTGGTTCCTAGATCAATCAAGATATGGATCGAGGATCAAGATCATATTATAGACCAAAATCAAGTACACCAAATTAGGGTTTTCCAATCCTATTCATCCCTAAGGTAGATCATTCATATATATAGACAACATTATATCAAGATTTCAATATTTACTCAAGTGTCAAGCATTCCGAGGATGGATGATCTACCTAGGTATTTTAGGAATATATGTCAACCCTAAATATTGTCACCATTATTCAAGTCATCATCAAGTTCCAAGATCATCATCATGATACATATCATCATTGAAATTCCAGATCAGGTTGATGGGTCAAAACTATATCAATTATTCTGCAAAATCAAGATTACTCATCCTCAAGATTATTATCAAGATTGAATCAAGTAAAAAGATCTAGATTCACTAATGATTCACTTTCAAGAGTAGATGATTTAAAAAGATCAGATCTAGGTTACAAAATATCATCAGAGTCCAAAAATAGGGTTTCCAAAGATTAATCATGATTATGAGTCATTTGACAATTTAAATATGCAAAGGATCAAAGATATAGAGATATCAGTGTGCATCGTTTATAATCAGACTTCAAAACTATTTTTAATGGATTCAATGGATTTTTCTGATCAAGATTGACTACTTATTTGTAATTTTTTGGAGTTCATATGCATTTTCTATGATTAAAACAAGATCTTGACATTTATATGAATTTTTGAATAGAGGGGAGATATTTACCTTATTTGTGAAAATTGAGGTTTGTTGGATCACGATTCGGTGGCTCAGATCGCACCACAAGGCTCGCTGGTCCAGGATCCGGTTCAAAATCTATTTGGTCGGTTTATTGGTGGCCTGGCTGAGCACTGGACCGGTTTGACTTGCAATTGAGCCGGCGGTCTGGGGCTCCTGCTCTCCCGTTCCAGACGCACGATCAACACAGACTCAAGCCCAGAAGCAGGGCGGCGGGGCTCGCCGGAGTGGATGCATTCTGGAGCAAAAGGGGAGTGAGGCAGAGCACGAGCAGGCCGGTCGGGCTTGCCTTGGCCTCACGGACCTGATGGGAGCCAAAGGATGAGGGGAAGAGGCGTGGAGGAAGGACGCCCAAGCTGGGCTATGCGGCGGCGCCGTAATGGCAGTGGCCGGAGAAGAAGGGAAAGAGAGAGGGAGGGTACAACGAGAGGAGGCAGGGTGCCGCTCAGCTTCGTGGCGGCGGAACGAACTCAAACGGGGGGGTTTATATAGCTAGATGGGGCTAGGTTTAGGGTTTATGAGGGAGCCGGCGCCGCCCAAGCTGGGGCAGGTTTCCTTGGCTTTGCAAGCCACGATTCTACCATCTAAACCTTGCGGAAGTTTCGAGAAGTGGATGCGGATCCGTTGGTCGAGAAAACGAGTGCAGCCGCTGCGAGTAGCTCGATCGGGGGTCGAGCCGATCGCTGGCTTGGTCCACTGTAGACCTTGCCAAAACGAGCGCAAGGTAGGGGATGACCCCCAGCGCCGTTGGATCAAGATCCAAGGCTGCTGGGTCACCCCGCCTTGGCTAGCAGCGCCCCAAAGATAGGAAAAGGGCCGGGCCCAACAAGGAAAAAGGGAGGGAAAAAGGAAGGAAAAAGGGCTAAAAAGCTAAGAAAATGTTAGAATCTTAGAAAAATCATATAAAATCGTAGGAATGTCCAAATCATCTCAAATTTGGACCATAACTTCAAAAAAACGTGGAGAACCTTTAGGAGAAGTTTAAGGACAATAATATGAATTTTGATGGGTTAATTTCTTTATTTGTACAAAGTGATGAATTAACCAAATATAAGGTGTTATAATGTGTTTAAAGTTCACATTGTTCACCATATTTTGTATTTGAGTCTCAACTTTGCTTATGTAGATAAGAAAATTAATTTAGGACCATTAATGGATATAATGAGGGCAAAAAGAGTAATTATCTCATTATTCTACTAAAATCCACTTTGTCACATCCTTCCCTCCTTAAAAAGGAATTTTGTCCCCAAAATTCATAATGTCCTCAAAAATTGATATTATTCAACCTAAGTCATTTCCTCAAATACTGGGGTATCCTCAAGTATAAAATCAAAATCATGTCCTCAAACTTCAATTAGTCCCAAAAATCACAATTGAGATTCCATGTTCCATATCATAATCAACTAACATTATTTCATCATCGAGCAATTGAGTATCAAAATCAGTACATATATTGTCCAAAGTCATTATATGAGTCACTTATATGGAAAGCAACCTATTGATCACAAATTTGGACATATTATCTTTTGGGTCAAACAAAAAGAGTCCTTGGATCAAGTGTACAAGGTGACTTTCAATCCCAAAATCTCAGGGTCTTATCTTCTACGTTGGCCTAGGTGGGGTCATACATCCATGATTTGAGTTTTCATATTTCAACAATTTGAGACAACATCATACTTCCAATATCATTATTGCGAGCTCAAAATCACTGGTAAGGTCCCACCCTAGTCCTTATGAGAGCTAAACCCTATCGAGAGAGTCAATATCGTCATCATTTTGAAAATTTCAACATTTGGGATTTTGAAGTCATTAGTCATACATCTTAATGTCCAAATAGTGTGATCATAAGATTTGTATCATTATTGAGATTGGATAACCGTGAGTCACAATATTATATATATCAATATCAAGAGTCGAGATCAAAAGTCATAGGTCCAAAATTTTGAAGCTAGGGTTTCGATTCCTATTTAGACCTTAGGGGGAATCATTCATCTATATGCAATTTTGAGCAACATTATTCAATATTCGAGCAACATATCATAATTCCATTATCATGCTTCCAAGGTTGATGAATGATCTAAACCTAGGTCTATCTAGGAAATAAACCACAAGCTATAGTCAATATTGTCATATGTCAAGATCATTATCAAGTCAATTATTCAAGATCGAGTATCAACCATGGGTTCAACCTATTAGGCTTAGATCAACCTGTCTAAATCGGGTGAAAGGGTATACCTTTCCAGACTCTAAATAATCAACAAGGTGAAAATTTAGAGGTAGTCGAAATAGGGATGTGACCTAGGTTAGGGGAGTCATGAGTCAACTACCACCCTAATCTGGCACATTACCAACATTAGCCATGATCTGCTGATCTTATTCGAATAGGGAGAGTATCAAAATTAAATCATATACATCGAAGTCATAAGATCAAGATTCAAGATAATAGGTCAATATTGTCAAGATTTGCAATTCTTTCTTTCAATATCAAGGTAGTGACAAAATTTGAAAATCGAGGATTTGAATTTGACATTCGAGGAATTAGAGCAAAATCTAAGTCCATAATCATCATATCAAAATCGAGATTGCAAAAGGCATCAAGTTGGAAAAAGAGTTTGCTTAACTATGTTTGAGGTTTAATCAACAATATGGCAACATGGGTATTAATTAAATCGAGACCTCATCAGCAATGAGGTATAATGTTTAAGTCACCCTTATTTCACCAAATCATAATCTTTACAGTTTACCTCAAACATAGGGAGCATGTAGTCTAATTTTGATTAAATCAGGTTTTTCATGAAGGGTCAAGCATGAGTATTTCATTTCAAAGTTTTCATTGATCAAAAATTGAGTTTTTCATACTAAGGTCAGATCATGGTATCAACTTTCAAGATTTAGCGATTCTCATGCTTAAGCTACCCATAATCGAGACATCATGTGGTATAAGGTCACAAGGAAGGACCACATGAGGAGATGAGAAGACTTCCTAATCTTCATCTACATGGGTGGCTTAGGATTGTCCTTAAAGAAGAGATGAGATGCTAGAAGACTCTCTAAGGTTTCACAAGAGAACCTTTAGGTCCAGTTCTGGATCAATTGAGGCCAGGTAGAGCGGGGGATCTCAGCCACCGTGAAAACGGATAGGAGAAATTATGTCAGGACCCCGAGCCTAGACACCTCAATTTTCACCATTATGGACTTTAGGGTTTCTTAGGTGTAAGAGACTTGAGAAATTATTTACTTAAAGTATATGAGAGTGTGTAAGCTCTGATACCAACTGTCACGGAACCGTTCTTACCCCAATCCCAATCTCACTGCCTAGACAGTGGTAAAGAGATTGAAGCGCCCGTCCCTGAGTGGCCCCGTAGGATCTAACACACTGGCATATACAATAAGAAATAAATAACTCAAAAACTGGATAATTAAGGAACAAACTAACCCAATATGGAGATATATCCAATTTGTCTTTGTCATCAGAGTATATGAGTGCGGAAGCGATCATATTCAGTTTTCCATGTATATTGCCTAAAATCAAGAAAATCAAGACACAATCATGCAATTGCACGGTACGCTATCAAAATCAAGTAAAACGATTTATAACAAAATAATACGCTTGGCATGACTTATATTTCAAAGAATAATAAGCAATTTGCAAATCCAACATTTATTCGACAAGTTTTTCAAGCAATTCAAATTTTATTACGAGTTCCCATTATGCTGTAATTCGAGAAGCATGCTTATATATTTTGTATGACTCTATTACCCCAACGCGATGGGGAAGGTCATTAGGCCCCTTTTCACCATAGGAACATAGGAAGCCAATGTACAAGTCCCACTTCCAAATGAGGGGATTGTTGTACTCAATATCCACATTATCAACATTATCAATATCATCATCATTATCAACATCAATATACGGGCAGTCATAATGGGCATGCAGTTTATGTTTTCATGTTTTTCAAAATATAATATAGAAAAACAGAAGACTAATCATAGGGAACAATAGCTCATCCAAATAACTAGCCAAGCATACGGTCAAGAGATACATAAAAGTATCTTCAATACAATCAAGGAGGAGTTATATAAATAGCGTACCTTTCACCGAGATTTCGAGTATTAATCAACTAGAGTAAAAGATCAGGGTCTCAATTGGTTCCTAGATCAATCAAGATATGGATCGAGGATCAAGATCATATTATAGACCAAAATCAAGTACACCAAATTAGGGTTTTCCAATCCTATTCATCCCTAAGGTAGATCATTCATATATATAGACAACATTATATCAAGATTTCAATATTTACTCAAGTGTCAAGCATTCCGAGGATGGATGATCTACCTAGGTATTTTAGGAATATATGTCAACCCTAAATATTGTCACCATTATTCAAGTCATCATCAAGTTCCTAGATCATCATCATGATACATATCATCATTGAAATTCCAGATCAGGTTGATGGGTCAAAACTATATCAATTATTCTGCAAAATCAAGATTACTCATCCTCAAGATTATTATCAAGATTGAATCAAGTAAAAAGATCTATATTCACTAATGATTCACTTTCAAGAGTAGATGATTTAAAAAGATCAGATCTAGGTTACAAAATATCATCAGAGTCCAAAAATAGGGTTTCCAAAGATTAATCATGATTATGAGTCATTTGACAATTTAAATATGCAAAGGATCAAAGATATAGAGATATCAGTGTGCATCGTTTATAATCAGACTTCAAAACTATTTTTAATGGATTCACTGGATTTTTCTGATCAAGATTGACTACTTATTTGTAATTTTTTGGAGTTCATATGCATTTTCTATGATTAAAACAAGATCTTGACATTTATATGAATTTTTGAATAGAGGGGAGATATTTACCTTATTTGTGAAAATTGAGGTTTGTTGGATCACGATTCGGTGGCTCAGATCGCACCACAAGGCTCGCTGGTCCAGGATCGGGTTCAAAATCTATTTGGTCAGTTTATTGGTGGCCTGGCTGAGCACTGGACCGGTTTGACTTGCAATTGAGCCGGCGGTCTGGGGCTCCTGCTCTCCCGTTCCAGACGCACGATCAACACAGACTCAAGCCCAGAAGCAGGGCGGCGGGGCTCGCCGGAGTGGATGCATTCTGGAGCAAAAGGGGAGTGAGGCAGAGCACGAGCAGGCCGGTCGGGCTTGCCTTGGCCTCACGGACCTGATGGGAGCCAAAGGATGAGGGGAAGAGGCGTGGAGGAAGGACGCCCAAGCTGGGCTATGCGGCGGCGCCGTAATGGCAGTGGCCGGAGAAGAAGGGAAAGAGAGAGGGAGGGTATAGCGAGAGGAGGCAGGGTGCCGCTCAGCTTCGTGGCGGCGGAACGAACTCAAACGGGGGGGTTTATATAGCTAGATGGGGCTAGGTTTAGGGTTTATGAGGGAGCCGGCGCCGCCCAAGCTGGGGCAGGTTTCCTTGGCTTTGCAAGCCACGATTCTACCATCTAAACCTTGCGGAAGTTTCGAGAAGTGGCTGCGGATCCGTTGGTCGAGAAAACGAGTGCAGCCGCTGCGAGTAGCTCGATCGGGGGTCGAGCCGATCGCTGGCTTGGTCCACTGTAGACCTTGCCAAAACGAGCGCAAGGTAGGGGATGACCCCCAGCGCCGTTGGATCAAGATCCAAGGCTGCTGGGTCACCCCGCCTTGGCTAGCAGCACCCCAAAGATAGGAAAAGGGCCGGGCCCAACAAGGAAAAAGGGAGGGAAAAAGGAAGGAAAAAGGGCTAAAAAGCTAAGAAAATGTTAGAATCTTAGAAAAATCATATAAAATCGTAGGAATGTCCAAATCATCTCAAATTTGGACCATAACTTCACAAAAACGTGGAGAACCTTTAGGAGAAGTTTAAGGACAAGAATATGAATTTTGATGGGTTAATTTCTTTATTTGTACAAAGTGATGAATTAACCAAATATAAGGTGTTATAATGTGTTTAAAGTTCACATTGTTCACCATATTTTGTATTTGAGTCTCAACTTTGCTTATGTAGATAAGAAAATTAATTTAGGACCATTAATGGATATAATGAGGGAAAAAAGAGTAATTATCTCATTATTCTGCTAAAATCCACTTTGTCACACCCTACTACTATCCCTCGAGAGTTTATATAGAGACTCTCTCGGTTACATTACATTGATGCTTCTCTTTTTCTTTACATGGTTGTCGAACACTTGTCCGGTGGCGAGTGTTCTTCTTTTTGAATTCTTTCTCCAACGTACATCTGTCCGGTGGAGGATTCTTTGTCGTTCTTTGCTTCTTGCAAGTGTCTTCTTACGTCATTGATGACGTGTCTTCTTCTAGAATGCTTTTTATCGGCTTGTGCTGTCTCTTTCCATCTTATCTTGACATGCGGGACATATTTTCCCTTCATGTCTTCTGAGTTGGCAAAATATCTGCTGACATCTGTCGCTTGATTTGATTTGTCCGGTTTTTATTCTTTTTAGAAACCTTTCTAAATTGATTTTTGTGGATGTATTAGTTCTTCTCGTATTGGATAGAATAATTGTGTTATCTGAAGCTTTATGAAGCCAACTTCGATTTTCATTAATTAATTTTTCCAATATTTGGCAAAGGACTTTTAATCCTAATGCCCTTCTAGTTTCAACAAATTCCTTGTTAACCTTGTTCTCTTCAAATTCTTTTCTGTAATCTGCATCAATCTCTTTGATGTATTCTGGGGAAGAGACCCCAATTTGAATGCAATGTATTGGACTGAATTTCTTTAATTTTTCCCAGTCCTCCGATGCTGAGAAAATCTTGATATAAATGTCACTAGTAGGTTTTACTAGTGGACTATTGCTTTTAAATTCTCTAATTGCTCTGGCAATATCTTGGGGTAGTCCTTGTATTTCCCCAAGGTCTTGGCTTAAATATATTAAATTTGCAGCTCCGATTCTGAAACAGTCTCTGATGATTCTTGGATCAGCTCCTTTGTCAAAGTTAATCCTGGGATATATTCCCGTATGATCTGGAACACATGTTTCTGTCGTTTTGAGATTGTAAACAATCTCTAATAAAGTTCTATATTCATTTTCATTTTTTGCTAAAAATTCTGCAAGACTCAATTGCAGGTCATACTCCTGCTCATTCTGAGATACCCTGAATTTAAATATCCTTTCGGGCATCAATTTTATATTTTCCGCTTTATTGCGGGATTCTTTCTCCGAAGAGATCATATTCTCCGCTGTTAGGTGGGAACTATTTTCTGAAGAAATAGCAGTTTGAAAACTGCTTCTTGCCACTTGGCTACTTTCTTTCTCTGAGGAGATAGTATTCTCAGCTGTAAAGCTGGTCTTAGCAGTTTTAAAGCTGCTTTCTTTTGCCGTCAGGCTTGTATTTTCATTATTTTTTCTGACAGAATCAGAAATCTGGAGAGATATGTCTATCGGCCTTTTACCTGTCATTTTATCCGTCCTTGTTTCTGATCCTTTTTGTTTAATCTCCCTTCTGAAGCAGTTTAAATCTGCAATTATTCCTGCAATGTCTTGTTTACTTTCTTCTATGTTATCAATAATTTTATCTTGCTTTTGGATCATCTCTACTAATTCTACGTAATTTTCTTGTAACAAATTGCAATTTCGTTGTAGTCGATCTTCCAATTCTGCAAGTTTTTTGTCAACCTGCTCCATTGTATTCTCTTGATAAAAAATCTGCAAGAACGTTAGTTTCTCCTTTAATAATTTCTATATCAAAAATATATTCTACAAAGAATGTTTGCCATCTACTTAGTCTTTTATATTCTGGCGTGGATGATAAATTATTTTTAATAAAAGCTTTTACCTGCGTATTATCAACTCTTACTAGGAATTTTTTAGGTAATAAAAAATAGGAAAACTTTTTAATTCCCTTTTTTAATGCTAATAATTCTTTTTCGTTTGAGTGATATCTTTTTTCTGTATCTGTAAATGTTCCAGATGTATATCTGCATATTTTTTCTTTTTGTTCATCTTTCTTTTTTAAGACTGCTCCCCAAAATTCTTCTGAGGCATCAGTTTCTATTATTAATTCGTCATTTTCTAAAGGAAGATCTAATCTTGGTAAATTTTTACATTTTTCTTTTATAAATCTAACATGATTTATGAGTTCTTCTGTCATAAGAAAAATAGTATTTTTCTTTAATAGTTTTTGTAAGAGATTCCTTAATTTTGCCAAGTTTTCTATGAATTGTTCAGCGTAATTTAAACATCCCAAAAATCTTTGTAATTGTTTTTTGTCTTCTATTTTATCTGGAAACTTAACAATTTTTTCTACAATATGTTCCTGTAATTCTATTCCACTTGAGTCTAATTTTAGTCCTAAGAATTCTATTTTAGATTTACAAATTTCTGTTTTCTTCTTAGATAATACTATTCCTGTCTTTTGACAAAGAAGGGAAAATATTTGTAAATGTTTATAATGTTCTTCCTCATTTTTACTGGCTATTAAAATGTCATCAACATATACTAGACAAAAAGAGTTATATGGTTCAAATACCTTATCCATTCTTCTTTGATATATCTGTGGAGCATTTTTTAATCCAAAGGGCATTACCGTCCATTCATAATGTCCTTGTGGAGTGCTAAATGCCGTTAATGGTATACTTTTTTCATCTAATCGTATTTGGTAAAATCCTGATTTACAGTCAAATTTTGAATAAATATTTTTTCCTCTTGTCATATTTATTAAGGTTTCTTTATGTGGAAGAAAATATCCATCAAACTTGGTATATTGATTTAGTTGCTTATAATTTACTACCATTCTAGCTTTTCCTCTTTTTATTTCTGCATGGTTTCTTACCATGAATGCTGGGCTAGAATGTGGGCTTTTTGATTTTTGTATTAGTTGTGATGTTTCTAATTCTTGTAATTGGGTACGGAATTCCTCAATATCAACAAGATTATATCTCATGGGTTTTACTCTGATTATTTTATTTTCATCAATTAGTTCGATTGTAGCCCATTCTTGACTGATATTCCAAAGGGCTAATGGATTATCACTATAGTTCTTTTCAAATAATGCCTCAATATCTTGTATATTGAGTTGTGCAATGATTCTCCCTGTTATTGGTTGTTTTTTATTTGTAATATAATCACCACGTTTGCTGCGAAAATTAAATTTGTTTCTTTTATATGCTTTTTGTATTCTTTTTACTGTAATCCAATGGTTACAGGGTGTTAATAACTGAATATAATTTTGATGTTGTATATATAATCTAAATTTTTGTGTGAAGTTATTTCCTAATAATATATCTTGTTGTGCATATTCAGGGGTATAAAATGGTGGACATGTAATTATATAATTTCCTAAAATGATTTTAGGTTTTTTAACTCCATGAGTTAATTCATGTCTTTTTCCCGTAAAATCTTTTCCATATAACGTAGGTAGTGTTGTGATATATTCTTCAGGAAAACATTGTCTTCGCGCAATGCAAGTTCCTGCACCTGTGTCTATGAATGCATGAAAATATTCTGTTTTATATTCCTCATATATAATTCCTGCTACTATGTAGACACTATATATACTAGTCATTGTCTTTCTTCCAAAAATATTCTTGGTTATTATGTGTAAAATATAGTCCTTCCCTTTGTAGTGAAAATGGTTCCATTTGTTGTAACGCACTCATTCCTAGTATAATTTCTATGTCGTCATTACGACTATCTGATTGTACATATAGTGTAATATCAATTTTTATATCTTGTATTTCAATTGGAACAATGGCCTGATGTGTGATTTCATATTCTTGTCCATCAAAATTCGTATATGCATAAGGTGATCCTATGGGTATTTTTTCTAAGTAGGGTATCATTCCTTGTTGAATAAATGAAGCCCCTGCCCCTGAATCTATTAATATTGTAGTCATATTCCATTCTTGTCCATTGAAATATTTTCCATATAATTTATAATTTCTAGCATTTCTATTGTCTGATAAAATTCTTAAACTTGTCGTTCTTGGCAAATTTCTTAATATTGGTCGTAATCTTCCGTTATATCTATCTGTGCTTGCTCTAGCTTCTTCTATTCTATCTCCATTTGTTAATTGTAATTGATTTCCCTCATATCGTAATCTTCTTGGGATTTTATTATCTGTTACTAGGGGTTTCTCTGAAACATCTATGTTTATGTTTTCTGGTATATCTATTTCAGATATTATATCTGGCTTAGTAATTTTTCCTATGTCTTTAAATATATTAGGAAGCATTATAATATCTTTATCTTCAAATTTTTCAGAGTGATGTGTATTACTAAGAGCATAGCTTATTATATATGTTATCGAATAAGGAATAGATCCTTTTTTCATAAATTCTGTTCTTTGAAAATCCTGTATTAAACTTAAGGTTCTGTTTATATTATTATCTCTAATATTTACACTTATCTTTGGATAAATATTAAATATTAGTTTCTGATGACTAAGATTTCCTTGTAATATTCCTAACGTAGCATCTCTTCTATCATTAATCCTATTATCCATTAATACCATATTTATAGGTGAATCTATTCCTTCTCTAAAAGTTGCTTTGATCATCATTTGAATGGCTCCTATGTGAATCCATCCTATTTTAGATCTATCTTTTATTTTTTCCATTTTCCTCATTAAGTCCTCCTTTCGTAGTAAAGGTATATTTATTCTATTTCTAGTATATTCTATTTGCATAGGCATTTCTCTATTAGTTATTCCATAATAAAAAATATGTTTTCTTTGGGTAATTTTCTCAAAAATTGATGTTTTAAATCCATCAGAATTTTCTAATCTTAATTCGGTGTTTCTTATCCTATTAAATAATTTTCTATCTATTAATACTTCTTGCAAGAAATTTCCTGCTTCTTCCTGATATTCTTCTATTATTTCTTCCTCAGTCTGATTCTGTGTCTGAGAAATAATAGATTGATCCATCGGATTGCTCATCATCAGTTGTTTGGACAAATTCTTGAATATTTTCGATCTCAGAAAGTTCTTCTTCTATAATTTCCTCGAATTGCTTTTGATTAATCTTCTTAGATCCTCTTTTTGGACATTCATTAGCATAATGTCCTATTTCTTGACATATAAAACATTTACATTCTTTTGGTTTCTTTTTATTATAATTTTTCTTTCTTCTGTAATATTTTTGTTTGGGTTTAGGTTTAAATCCAAACCTTTTCCTTTTCTTGAATTTATATTTGTTTCTTCTATTGTACCTCATTGGTTCACATCCTATGGTTATTGGATGAGTTAATTGGGAACAACAAAGTCCTTGTTTTACTACTTTATTTGTTTTTCTACTTAGTGTGGCTTCTGCACACCATTCTTCTAATTTCATTCTTAAAAATTCTATTCGTCCTCCTAATGTATCTGCTCTTTGTCCGATGTATTGGGGATATAATTGCATCGCTTTAAATCCCCATGGGTCAGGTACCTTGGTATAAAATAAATTTAATAAACTCTTGTTGGTAACATTTTCTTTATCCGTTCTGTCATATATTTTATAAAAATATTCCTGGAATTTACATATATATTCATCAATTCGGCACATATCACAGAGTTTTAAGTTATATAATAAAAAGATAAATCTCTATTTTTCTTTTTCTTTTTCTGTGTCTTTATTTACATTCCACGTTTCTCCTAAAAATTCTCTTCTTAATTCGTTTTCATAGTTGTTTACTACTTGAGCTAATGTGGTTGCTGTTCCTTTTACTGCTTCTTTATCGTTGTCAGTTAATCCTTTCCACCAATCTGCTACGATTCCTTGGAAGGTTAAATGACAAAATCTTGATGCTGTTTCAATATCATAACTTTGTGATGTAACTGATAAATAAGTGGCTTTTGCCCATCTTGTTATGACTTCATCTATATTTCTTACACAATTTAAATTTAAATAAATTCCGTTAGCACTAATATATTCTTGATTCATATAATCAACTGGGGTTTCTATAGCAATATTACTTGGTCTTCTATCAGATGCCCAATTTATTCCTTCGTATCTATTTCTATCAGTAAGTTTTCTTCTAAAGCTAGGATCTGACCAGTATCTCGCCCCTGGTTGTTCTGGTGTTTCATTTCTACTGCCTTGTCCGCTAGGGATAGTTGTAGGAATAGGCATGGTTACTTGGCTTCCAGAACTTTCTCCCTGTAGTGGTTTCATGTTTACCGTTCTAACTTTTTCCGTTAATCTTACTATTTCTTGACTTAGACTGTCTAATTCTTCTGCTTCGGCTTCTAAGTATCTATTTTCTAATTGTTCTATTTTAAAGTCGTCTGTTTCTTCTATCTGAAGAGGACATAAACTTATTTCGTTTCCA
>OY856412.1:1202373443-1202378443 GCA_963693085.1 Alisma plantago-aquatica | reverse complement strand
AGATACTCTGTTCTCATTACAATTAATCAGTTATCCTTATAGAGTGTTTAAATTCTACAACATATTATTGCACACAAAAGAAAATCATATCATAGTTGTATTTCAGAATATCACTCGTTTACTTGCTGTTGTCTCTTATTTTTTTAGATGATAAATGTCAGTTCTAGTTACAATGTGCTTTTTGTATTACGTTTTTCCCGTACATGTTACAGTTTCTCTTTGCTATTTACAATGTGTTATCTCTCATTACATAGCGTTTCTTGAACACAATGGCGGAAGAACAGGTGGGCAGCTGGGGCCATGCCCCCCCAAAAAAATCATGAAATTGATTGATTAGGCAATTAGGTATGCAGATGTTTACGCAAGTCTTTGACTCCATCAGTTTTCAACATCTTACAGATGCATGTAACAATTACGAACTTATGATTGTACTGCATTAGACACAAGACTCACTTGCGGAAGACGACTGAGTGGATGGAAGGTTACGATTTTCAAATTTAAAGCTCAGATTCCAGAACCCATTAATGGGAATTCCAATTGAAACCACACGATTTGTTCCGAAACTAACTCCTCCATATATATATTTCAGTAGGATATGTTGTAACATGTATTCTTATTTTTTTCTGCAATGATGATAGAAACCAGTGTCAAAACGCCGACATAGGGCTATGCTACGAGCAGTGTAAGGAAGGTTACGCAACTACCACCACTGGGATCGATGTTTCTTTGCTGCTCCGCTTGATCTTATACCTAGGCAACTTCCACCAATGAAGATCGATGGTGGGTATGGATACATAAGGTGGAGTACGCAGAGATCTTGAAGGGTAATCATGTTCCTGTTTCGATTCTCAACTCCGGTAGTACTACAACTGTGTTTTATAGCCCAAACCTCCTCTTTCTGTTCTTTTCTAGACATCACACCTTTTATGATTTCGGAAGAAGGAAGCTGCACATTAGTAATGGAAATTCCGAATTGCTATGTCAATGGGGCAGATGCTTCATTGCACGTTACCAATTTCCATCATGCCCTTCCATCTTCCTGGATGAGATGTAACGTTAAATCAGATATAGTTGATTTGTTGTTATTTAAAAAAAGACTACACAATGGCGTGCTATTTTTTGTGAACAGCAGATTGTCGTCGTCTTCCTTGTTGTCATAACTTCTGCCAATGTAGCATGATTCTCATCCATATTCATGTCATCCATATCCTTGTCATCCAAACCTACTCTTCCATAACAGCTGCCTACTACTGGTCTCATTGCAGCACCCTCTAAGACAATAGGGAGCAGCTCCTCCTCAACTGACAATAGTTGTAGGCAGGGGCGGAACCAGCCACTACGGGCTGAGGGGGCCAATCAATCGACTTGTAATGACTTTCTATGCATAACAATGAACAATTTACACTGTTAATGATTACGATGATCATATAGGGCTTACTAGACATACAGTGATAATTTATACAACAATAAACAGAAGTTTAAGACATATAAGTTATTTTTTGATGGCGAATAAATCTCGATCTATTTATGTTAAAATATGACAACATATCCAAAAAAACGGAATTTAAAAATATGTTGACTTGTGTAGTCAATGATTACACTAATTGACATAAAACATATCTTTCCTTGTCATGAATATACAATCAAAAATCACCTACTTTCATCAATAAAGTGAATAACTTGTTGATATATAAGAGTAGAGCATTTTGTTTTGCTCTTGGATTGATGTTTTCAAGGAATTCATCCTTTTATGAGATCAAATGGTATTTAACATTAAATAACTAGATACCTTGAATCCTTCTAGAGAACATAATCAAGACTATCAACATGATTGCTGTCAGCATCAAATAAATAAATTTGTTGAGGCCAAAAAGAGCAGCACACAAAGTTAAAGCCGTAACGTCACATGTGTAAGAAAGTAGAGACATATCATTTACATATATACTTTTTATTATATAGGTAAAATCCAAAAGAGGTAAATAGTTCTTTTCGTTCACCGAAGTTTACAAAAAATAGCACGCCATTGTGTAGTCTTTTTTTTAAATAACAACAAATCAACTATATCTGATTTAACGTTACATCTCATCCAGAAGATGGAAGGGCCATGATGGAAATTGGTAACGTGCAATGAAGCATCTGCCCCATTGACATAGCAATTCGGAATTTCCATTACTAATGTGCAGCTCCTTCTTCCGAAATCATAAAAGGTGTGATGTCTAGAAAAGAACAGAAAGAGGAGGTTTGGGCTATAAAACATCAAGTTTGTAGTACTCCCGGAGTTGAGAATCGAAACAGGAACATGATTACCCTTCAAGATCTCTGCGTACTCCCACCTTATGTATCCATACCCACCATCGATCTTCATTGGTGGAAGTTGCCTAGGTATAAGATCAAGCGGAGCAGCAAAGAAACATCGATCCAGTGGTGGTAGTTGCGTAACCTTCCTTACACTGTCGTAGCATAGCCCTATGTCGGCGTTTTGACACTGTTTCTATCATCATTGCAGAAAAAAAATAAGAATACATTGTTACAACATATCCTACTGAATATATATATGAGGAGTTAGTTTCGGAAACAAATCGTGTGGTTTCAATTGGAATTCCATTTAATGGGTTCTGGAATCTGAGCTTTAAATTTTGAAAATCGTAACCTTCCATCCACTCAGTCGTCTTCCGCAAGTGAGTCTTGTGTCTAATGCAGTACAATCATAAGTTCGTAATTGTTACATGCATCTGTAAGATTGTTGAAAACTGATGGAGTCAAAGACTTGCGTAAACATCTGCATACCTAATTGCCTAATCAATCAATTTCATGATTTTTTTGGGGGGGCATGGCCCCAGCTGCCCCCCTGTTCTTCCGCCATTGTGTTCAAGAAACCGCTATGTAATGAGAGATAACACATTGTAAATAGCAAAGAGAAACTGTAACATGTACGGAAAAACGTAATACAAAAAAGCACATTGTAACTAGAACTGACATTTTATCATCTAAAAAAATAAGAGACAACAGCAAGTAAACGAGTGATATTCTGAAATACAACTATGATATGATTTTCTTTTGTGTGCAATAATATGTTGTAGAATTTAAACACTCTATAAGGATAACTGATTAATTGTAATGAGAACAGAGTATCTGTAATAGAAAACAAAAATTTGTAACTAAGGATGATGTTACGTAATACAATCTAGAAGTATCATTTTATTTCCTATGTGTTTATTTATCTCTATAAAGGACACCACTATAATGGTTTTAGACACGTTATGTTAGCATGTGTATACTCCAAGATTGATATATGATCAGCTAGCAAATTAGTTTGATTTCATCTATCTTTTACTTTGATGATCTGATTAAATATGATACGTGATTTGGTGAGAAATATAATAAAAATATCATCAAGTTTTTTTGTCCTTTTCATGATATTAAAAGACCAATTTTACTCGATGTGCATGCATGACCATATGTGTCTAAGACTTATTAGGATATCAGCTTCTATCTTTATAATTGGATCAGGCTTTGCACCGCTACTCCATGTATGTGTAATTGTTTATAATATAATTACTATACTATCACCGCCACTCCATGCACGTGTATTGATTTACAGTGTATTTACTAATATTTCCACCGCCTAATCCATGCACGTAAAACACTTACACACATACTTACAATTAGTGCCACCGCTCCCATATCAGCACATCGCAACGTGAAATAACCAGGGAGCTGGGTAACTTTACTTATCTACCTGTGCGGCAGCGAGTAAATAATATATATATATTATATATATATATATATATATATATATATATATATATATATATAGGCTGTTCATTCATTACCCGCGGGTAGCCAGAATTTCCGCTATCCGCTGGAGTAACTCGGGTCAAAAGAGTAACTGTATGGTATGCTGGAGTAATTCTTCTGAATAACAAGAGTAACTATATGGTACGCTGAGTAACTTTGAGTGCAAAATAGTAACTGCACAGAAAATATACAGTCAGTAAATATATGGACGGGTTTTTTATTTGGGGGGGAGGCAAATGATATTATGTTTAGATCGAATTTTTTGGGGAGCTAGAAAAAATGTCTTCTACAATTGTGAAAAAAATTAAAAAAAATACAAAAAGTGTGTGCGGGTAGCTACCCGCGCGTGTAGCTATCCGCCCCCTATTTTGGTTACTTTTTTTGAGTTTCTTACTTTCGGCATGTAGAGGGGTACTTTACCTTAGAATATGTTAAGTTTCATGCATAGATATTTACATTTGTAACAACAGATTTAAAAACACAATTATATATACATTTGTTATGTATTTTCATGGATTTACCTTTTTATCAACATAGTTACTTTTTTAATAGCAGTATTACTTTTCTGGCCAGAATAATTATCTTTTAGGCTACCGCGTAGCCACTCCAGCTACCCGTGCAGGTATTCAATGAACGCCTATATATATATATATATATATATATATATATATATATATATATATATATATATATATATATATATATATATACATATATATACACACTATATATACACATACATGTATATACATATATATATATATATATACATACATATATATACATATATATACATATATATATGTAGTAAGTATGTGTGTGTATATATATATATAAATATATATATATATATATAGAGAGAGAGAGAGAGTCAGGCTAGTGTACACTCGAGTGTACCAGAGGCACTGTACACCTCAGTCATTTTTGAACATGTAGTAACTTTTTGAAAAATCTAAACAGTTGATCTTCTTAATTATCTTAAGAACATATTATATAATGAATTTTAGCTCATTTAGACACTTATAGGTCGTGCAACTAAAGGAGGCAAAAATCATGTATTTCAAATTAGTTTTGTGTGTCTTTTGTTGTCCTTAGATGAGTGACTTACACTCATCTAAATGAGTTTAAATTTTGTATGTGGCCTATTATTATTGTAACCATGAAGATCAATGGATTAAATTTTGGAAAATATGGTCTAGATG
>OY856412.1:1202090943-1202368443 GCA_963693085.1 Alisma plantago-aquatica | reverse complement strand
TATATATATATATATATATATATATATATATATAGACACACACACACACACACACACACACATATATATATATATATATATATAGTATGACAATGAAGATCAATGATTTATATCTTGTAAAAAATAGTCTTGATATGCAAAAATGACTTGAGTGTAGCGTGGGATTTGTACACTCGAGTGTATTCTAGCTTGACTCTCTCTCTCTCTCTCTATATATATATATATATATATATAGAGTCAGGCTAGAATACATTTGAGTGTACAGATCGTACGAATACACTCAAGTGTGTTTGTATATTGAGACTATTTTTTGCAAAATGTAAACCATTGATCTTCACCGTTAATGGTTTATATATATATATATATATATATATATATATATATATATATATGGGCGTTCATTGAATACCCGTGTGGGTAGTCTGGATTTTCACTACCCGTCAGTCCCGAATGTAACCATATGACAAATAAAGTAATTGGAAGGACTAAAAAGTAACTATGTTGATAACAAAGTAAGTATATGACTAAAAAAGTAAAACCGGACAGAATATACAGGAAATATATATGTAATTGAATTTTGAAATCTGTTGTTGCAAATGGAACCATCTATGCATGAAAGTAACAGTTTGCAAGCTAAAGTAACCCTGTAAATGTTGAAAGTAAGAAACTTGAAAAAACTAACCATAATAGGGGGCAAGTATTTAAAGATGAGCCCATATATATATATATATATATATATATATATATATATATATATATGGATGTATGTATGTATAGAGTCAGGCTAGAATACACTCGAGTGTACAGATCACGTCGTACACCCCAATGGTGTTTGTCCATCTAGACCATCATCATCATCATCATCTAAGCCTCAATTCCAACTATGTTGGGGTCGGCTACATGGATCCTTCGTTTCCATTCAGCTCTATCATGGGCCATATTCTGATTGAGATGTAGAGATTCAAAATCTCTCTTTATAAGCTCATCCCATGTTAATTTAGGCCTTCCTCTTCTTCTATTTATAGTGTTTGGCTCAATAGCATTGCTTCGTATAGGCGCACTAGTAGGTCTGCGTTGCACATGTCCGTACCATCTGAGTCGACCCTCACACAACTTTTCCTCAATGCTCGCCACCCCCACTTTATTCCTGACATAGTCATTTCTCAAACGATCTTTTCTTGTCTTCCTACACATCCATCCCAGCATACGCATTTCAGCCATGTTCATCTTGTTAAGACCTTGTTTCTTCACCGCCCAACATTCACTCCCATACGTTGGGCGGTGAAGAAACAAGGTCTTAACAAGATGAACGTGGCTGAAATGCGTATGCTGAAATGTCCATCTAGACCATATTTTTCCAAAATTTAATCCATTGATCTTCATGGTTACAATAATAATAGGCCACATACAAAATTTAAACTCATTTAGATGAGTGTAAGTCACTCATCTAAGGACAACAAAACCGACACACAAAACTAATTTGAAATACATGATTTTTGCCTCCTTTAGTTGCACGACCTATAAGTGTCTAAATGAGCTAAAATTCATTATATAATATGTTCTTAAGATAATTAAGAAGATCAACTGTTTAGATTTTTCAAAAAGTTACTACATGTTCAAAAATGACTGAGGTGTACAGTGCCTCTGGTACACTCGAGTGTACACTAGCCTGACTCTCTCTCTCTCTCTCTCTATATATATATATATATTTATATATATATATACACACACACATACTTACTACATATATATATGTATATATATGTATATATATGTATGTATATATATATATATATATATATGTATATACATGTATGTGTATATATATGTGTGTATATATATGTATATATATATATATATATATATATATATATATATATATATATATATATATATATAGGCGTTCATTGAATACCTGCACGGGTAGCCTGGAGTTGGCTACGCGGTAGCCTAAAAGATAATTATTCTGGCCAGAAAAGTAATACTGCTATTAAAAAAGTAACTATGTTGATAAAAAGGTAAATCCATGAAAAATACATAACAAATGTATATATAATTGTGTTTTTAAATCTGTTGTTACAAATGTAAATATCTATGCATGAAACTTAACATATTCTAAGGTAAAGTACCCCTCTACATGCCGAAAGTAAGAAACTCAAAAAAAGTAACCAAAATAGGGGGCGGATAGCTACACGCGCGGGTAGCTACCCGCACACACTTTTTGATATTTTTTTTAATTTTTTTTCACAATTGTAGAAGACCATTTTTTCTAGCTCCCCAAAAAATTCGATCTAAACATAATATCATTTGCCTCCCCCCCAAATAAAAAAACCCGTCCATATATTTACTGACTGTATATTTTCTGTGCAGTTACTATTTTGCACTCAAAGTTACTCCAGCGTACCATATAGTTACTCTTGTTATTCAGAAGAATTACTCCAGCATACCATACAGTTACTCTTTTGACCCGAGTTACTCCAGCGGATAGCGGAAATTCTGGCTACCCGCGCGGGTAATGAATGAACAGCCTATATATATATATATATATATATATATATATATATATATATATATATATATATATATATATATATTATTTACTCGCTGCCCGCACAGGTAGATAAGTAAAGTTACCCAGCTCCCTGGTTATTTCACGTTGCGATGTGCTGATATGGGAGCGGTGGCACTAATTGTAAGTATGTGTGTAAGTGTTTTACGTGCATGGATTAGGCGGTGGAAATATTAGTAAATACACTGTAAATCAATACACGTGCATGGAGTGGCGGTGATAGTATAGTAATTATATTATAAACAATTACACATACATGGAGTAGCGGTGCAAAGCCTGATCCAATTATAAAGATAGAAGCTGATATCCTAATAAGTCTTAGACACATATGGTCATGCATGCACATCGAGTAAAATTGGTCTTTTAATATCATGAAAAGGACAAAAAAACTTGATGATATTTTTATTATATTTCTCACCAAATCACGTATCATATTTAATCAGATCATCAAAGTAAAAGATAGATGAAATCAAACTAATTTTCTAGCTGATCATATATCAATCTTGGAGTATACACATGCTAACATAACGTGTCTAAAACCATTATAGTGGTGTCCTTTTATAGAGATAAATAAACACATAGGAAATAAAATGATACTTCTAGATTGTATTACGTAACATCATCCTTAGTTACAAATTTTTGTTTTCTATTACAGATACTCTGTTCTCATTACAATTAATCAGTTATCCTTATAGAGTGTTTAAATTCTACAACATATTATTGCACACAAAAGAAAATCATATCATAGTTGTATTTCAGAATATCACTCGTTTACTTGCTGTTGTCTCTTATTTTTTTAGATGATAAAATGTCAGTTCTAGTTACAATGTGCTTTTTTGTATTACGTTTTTCCCGTACATGTTACAGTTTCTCTTTGCTATTTACAATGTGTTATCTCTCATTACATAGCGGTTTCTTGAACACAATGGCGGAAGAACAGGGGGGGCAGCTGGGGCCATGCCCCCCCAAAAAAATCATGAAATTGATTGATTAGGCAATTAGGTATGCAGATGTTTACGCAAGTCTTTGACTCCATCAGTTTTCAACAATCTTACAGATGCATGTAACAATTACGAACTTATGATTGTACTGCATTAGACACAAGACTCACTTGCGGAAGACGACTGAGTGGATGGAAGGTTACGATTTTCAAAATTTAAAGCTCAGATTCCAGAACCCATTAAATGGAATTCCAATTGAAACCACACGATTTGTTTCCGAAACTAACTCCTCCATATATATATTTCAGTAGGATATGTTGTAACAATGTATTCTTATTTTTTTCTGCAATGATGATAGAAACCAGTGTCAAAACGCCGACATAGGGCTATGCTACGACAGTGTAAGGAAGGTTACGCAACTACCACCACTGGATCGATGTTTCTTTGCTGCTCCGCTTGATCTTATACCTAGGCAACTTCCACCAATGAAGATCGATGGTGGGTATGGATACATAAGGTGGAGTACGCAGAGATCTTGAAGGGTAATCATGTTCCTGTTTCGATTCTCAACTCCGGTAGTACTACAAACTTGATGTTTTATAGCCCAAACCTCCTCTTTCTGTTCTTTTCTAGACATCACACCTTTTATGATTTCGGAAGAAGGAAGCTGCACATTAGTAATGGAAATTCCGAATTGCTATGTCAATGGGGCAGATGCTTCATTGCACGTTACCAATTTCCATCATGGCCCTTCCATCTTCCTGGATGAGATGTAACGTTAAATCAGATATAGTTGATTTGTTGTTATTTAAAAAAAAGACTACACAATGGCGTGCTATTTTTTGTAAACTTCGGTGAACGAAAAGAACTATTTACCTCTTTTGGATTTTACCTATATAATAAAAAGTATATATGTAAATGATATGTCTCTACTTTCTTACACATGTGACGTTACGGCTTTAACTTTGTGTGCTGCTCTTTTTGGCCTCAACAAATTTATTTATTTGATGCTGACAGCAATCATGTTGATAGTCTTGATTATGTTCTCTAGAAGGATTCAAGGTATCTAGTTATTTAATGTTAAATACCATTTGATCTCATAAAAGGATGAATTCCTTGAAAACATCAATCCAAGAGCAAAAACAAAATGCTCTACTCTTATATATCAACAAGTTATTCACTTTATTGATGAAAGTAGGTGATTTTTGATTGTATATTCATGACAAGGAAAGATATGTTTTATGTCAATTAGTGTAATCATTGGACTACACAAGTCAACATACTTTTTAAATTCCGTTTTTTTGGATATGTTGTCATATTTTAACATAAATAGATCGAGATTTATTCGCCATCAAAAAATAAACTTATATGTCTTAAACTTCTGTTTATTGTTGTATAAATTATCACTTGTATGTCTAGTAAGCCCTATATGATCATCGTAATCATTAACAGTGTAAATTGTTCATTGTTATGCATAGAAAGTCATTTACAAGTCGATTGATTGGCCCCCTCAGCCCGTAGTGGCTGGTTCCGCCCCTGCCTACAACTATTGTCAGTTGAGGAGGAGCTGCTCCTCCCTATTGTCTTAGAGGGTGCTGCAATGAGACCAGTAGTAGGCAGCTGTTATGGAAGAGTAGGTTTGGATGACAAGGATATGGATGACATGAATATGGATGAGAATCATGCTACATTGGCAGAAGTTATGACAACAAGGAAGACGACGACAATCTGCTGTTCTCGACAGTGGGTAGGTTGAATTAGAAATGAAAGTAATGGAGGGAAAGTTAGTGGTCGATGCACACAACACCCTACACAATGATGAAACAACGATGATTATAATCATGTTATTTGTCGACACACGAAGCCTTATTTCCCGATTTGTGAGCCGCTTCATTTGAGTACCCTTCTACGATGGTATTGCACTCAATTTTCAATGGCAAAAAATATATTGGTAATATACCCCTCAATTCTCATTATCGTCGATTGATGCTTTGTTTTATGTGTGTACATAAAGAAATTTCAACGTTGGTGGATGAATTATAATAGATAGGAGTCAACTATACGGTATGCAAATATGTTGTAATATATACAAAAACTAAAATATGTTAGAAGAAATTGTAATATCCTACTAGATGTAACATTTTTGAAACTAGAAATATAGAACTGATGTAGTTATGGTCCCAATGTTTTTTTAGGATTTTTTTATTAATGTGATCAAATAGTGAATGCATGTGGAATACAATCTATTCTGACATATTACAATTTGTATTTGAATACTACAAAATGATAACCCTCCTTGCAGAATGTTCCCTCATATTAAGTCCTTTCTGTGTCAAAGTTCATTCTTTTGGACTCTAGAATGTAATACATCCAAATCATACTATAAAAAATCTACCTTGGTTACAAGTTGATCCTTGCTATTACAATTTCTCTTTTCATGTTACAATATTTCAACTGTCCTTATAAAGTGTCGTGCATACGGAATCTACATAAATATGATTGTATTTTCATCTTGGTTACAAGTCTTTTTATGTTTTACATTTTGAAAGATTTGGAATATTCTAAATCACTAAAAGATGCTTTCTACTTTATTTTTCAAGAATAGCAGGTAAATTAGTTTTTCTTTCACCCTACAATTTATCTTTTTGTATTACAAAATATCCACCCCAATTACATTTAAATCCTTCTTATTAGATTTCTCTTTCCTCATTACAATATTTCAATTCTCTTCATCGATACATAAAATACATAAAATTGCACATAATTTCAACTCTATTGTATATTTTCTATAACAATCACATAATTCCTTCCCATTCTCTATTTTATTAGATTTTGAAATTTGTATTCCTTTAAAATATAATATCTAGTTTACTTTCTATCAACAACATATGCGTTACAAATTTAATGTCACGTTATATTTTTTTAATTATAAAACGTCCACTTCATTTACAATTTGTTCCTTTTCATTACAGTTTCTTGTTGCTCATTACAATAGACTGACTACCTTTACTGTAGCAACATTAATTTTTAGAAGGACCCTTTCAAATTAGCTCAGTCTTCTTGCTCATAGGAATTTTGTAGGGATATAGTTGCCAATCATGAGGATGCTCCGACAGGAACGTGGCTTTGCTTTGCCTCCTCCCTGACTTGTAATTGAGTGAATTTAAGGCATGTTTGGTTAGCGGTATTATAAGTAGGATAAAACTTATATCCTATTGTTATCTCCAATCTCATGTTTGTTTGAGTAAAAATGACATAAGGATACAAATCCGTCTGGGACATACATCCTACTTGAATAGGACTTTTCAGTTCCACCCCCTAGGTATTGGGTGGTATAAAGCCTCGACACCCCTCGACGGATACACCCGACTCCCGAAATCTTTCCACAACTACGCCTCCAAGCCCCGTACTGACGCCGAACGTCGGGCCCAAACCCATGACGGATGCACTCCCATCGGCAAATAGAACCAGTTGTGGCTTCTTCTTGCTATCCTCTTCATCACTACCAACAAACTTCTCGTTGCCTTCTCGCCGCAACAAATATTATTCTTGCGGTCTTCTTTTTTAAGAGCGTCGATCATTGCAGTTCAATTGCCTAATTGATTAGAAGCCGGATGTCTTTCGTCATGGATCACGGCCACATCTTCGTTGAACATCAATTGGCTTCTATGCCAAGACAGCTGTACGCATTAAAAAAATCTACACCGCTTCATACTTCTTTCTTTTGCGACCACAAGACAAAACTAGGTATATGTAATTAGCTGTAGGTAAATTACTCTCCCTGCGCTCCCTGGTCGTCTGCTGCGGCGACGCAATAGGCGATTAGGGTTTTTTTGTCGCAGTGGTAGCTACCCCCTAAGCGGGATTCTTCCCGTCTTTGTTTCTCTTACAGGTCCAAGTTTAGGCTGTGGGTGTTTGATCCTACTCGGGGTTTTTTCTTGCTCTGTGATCCTGATGGCTGATTGTCTAGCAGAGCAGTGTGAGCGTCTGAGGATAACCGATGAAGAACAAGTGGTGGCTGAGATTGCGGAGGAGGAGGATCGGGGAGTGCCCGAACATGTGGAACTAGCGCTGCTGGGACGTATATTCACCGACCGCACATATAACTTTGGGGCCATGAAGAAAACCCTAGCGCATGCTTGGGGTTTGGCGAGCGGCGTGATGTTCCGGTCGTTAGATGCTTCAACCTTTGCGATTCAATTCACACATTGGAAGGACAAGCAAAAAGTGCTGGACGGAGGCCCCTGGAATTTCGACAACAAGATTCTGCTGTTGAAGGAGATCGACCCGGCGGACCAACCGGGGAGGATTCGGTTCAATGAGTGCCAGATATGGGTGCGGCTGTACAATGTACCGTTAGGGTTCCGGTCAGAGACGACAATCAGAAGCATTGCGGAGAAGATCGGAAGAGTTGTGAATCTGGACTGTGATGCACTAGGGTGGGAGACATCAGTGCGTGTCCGAGTGGGAATCGACGTGAACAAGCCGCTTAAAAGATTTCAGCGAGTGAGGGGGCGCGATGGTGCAACAAGAGAAATCGAGCTGAAGTATGAACGTCTTCCTTCCTTCTGCTATATCTGCGGCAAGATGGGGCACATCGATAAAGATTGTGATGAGTACGACGAGGAGGAGGAGAACCAGCGGGGCTGGGGATCCTGGCTTAAGGCGTCGCCGAGGCGACCAAGGATTCCGGTGGAGGAGGAGCTGCTTGGGGGGTCTCGATCGAGGTTGAAACGAGGGCTGTTCTTCCAAACTAAAAGCGGCTCCCAAGCTTCGGCCTCCGATGCGGAGTCGGGAAGACGATCGAAGGAAACGACGGCGGATACACAATCGACGAACCGGGATCGAGGACAGGATGAAGGAGGGGAGGTGGCGATGGAGGTGTCGCAGGAGCAGGGGGAAGGGAGGGGGAAGGATGGGCCAGCGGAGGTGATCATGACAGAGGACAGTAGCCAGCACGTGTTGGCTCGCCGGACATTCAGTCCGTCGGGGCAATATTATCCAAAGAAGAATCAAGGGACGGGGGAGGCAAGGGAGGCGGACCCGGTAGGGCAGTCGTCTAAAGCTGAGATGGCAGGCAAGAAGCAGGTCCAAGAGGGCTCGAGCCAAGGGAAGTTGACAATGGGCAACTGCAAAACACAGGAGACAGAGAAGGTAGCAAGCAGGGAAAGGGGGGTTGCAGAAGAAGAACGGCAGTTGGCGTCGGAAAAGGAAGGAACCATGGACGCTGCTCAGGCCCGTCCAGGGAGGAGGGTGACCAGGGTGTTTTTGCCCGATGACCTCTGTATGTATCCAGGGAAGGAAGGGGAGGATATGGAAAAGCAATGGCGGAAAGTAAAAGAACAGAAGAGGCTCCGACTTCGGTTAAGGGGTGCAAATAAGGCAGGGCACGAGCACATGGCTGAGAATCGGATGACCAGAGCAATGGGGAAAGCGACCATGAAGATGGGTGCGATGAAAAGACAAAGAGAACCGGAGGAAGACGTTAACCGATCACTGTGGTTACAAATTCATGATGGAAATCAACCGGCAGATGAGAAAACAAAAAAGCAAAAAATGGGAAGTGTGCACATATCTACCTCAGATGAGTCGGCAATGGGTGCAAACCACCAAGTAGCGGGTGTTGGGCCAACCCAACCCCGTGAACAGCAATGAAAATATTAAGTTGGAACTGCCAGGGTCTGGGTCGCCCGACAGTGGTGCAAGCCCTTCGGAATTTATGTCGGAGGGAAAGACCCAACATAGTTTTCCTTATGGAAACTATGCTTGATGATAGAGCTTTGGATAGGATTAAAAGAAGTTGCGGTTTTGTTGATGGCATTTGTCTCTCGAGTGCTGGGAGGGCAGGTGGTCTGGGTTTCTGGTGGCGGGAGGTTGAGGTGGAGGTTACGGGTTTCTCTGCAAGGCACGTGGAGTGCAAGGTGGAGGATAATTCTATTGGTTTTGCATGGCATGCATGTGGTATCTATGGTTGGTCTGCACAAGCTGAGAAATACAAGACGTGGGATTTAATGCGTCAGATTCAGGGCAGGTATGGGGAGCCGTTGGTCCTGTTAGGAGATCTGAATGAGATTACTTGCAATGAAGAAAAGAGGGGTGGCCCGATGAAACCTGATAGATTTATGAAGCCTTTTCGGGATGTGATTGATGACTGCACTTTGCTTGACATGGGATACTCCGGCAACACGTTCACTTGGAGGCGAGGTCTATCGGTAGAGACGCTTGTGGAGGAGAGGTTGGATAGGTTCCTGGTGAGTGATGAATGGAGGGAAAAATATTTAGGGAGTTGGGTCCATCATCTTCCGTTCTATCAATCTGATCACGCACCCATCATTCTTTCGGCTCTGGTAGGGGAGGAAAGACAGAGGAAGAGACAATCCAGATTTTTCTTTGAACCTATGTGGTTGTCCGAGGAAAGTTGTGCCCATACGGTGGAAAATTCTTGGGAGGCTTCTAATGGTATGGATCTCAAAGACAAATTAAGGGGTGTTAGTGAAGACTTGGCTAAATGGGCTGATGTAAAGTTTGGTGACATAAAAAAGAAGATAAAAACTACTGAGAAAAGATTGGGGGAGGAGCAACGGAAATGGCCGGATGGTAGAGTACTACAAAGATGTGAGGAGCTTGCTAGAGAGCTGGAAAAATTACATAGGGAAAATGAAGCTTTTTGGTGTGCTCGAGCCCGAATTAAAGAGTTGAAGGAAGGTGATAGCAATACCGCATATTTCCATCACAAAGCGTCTCAAAGGCTGAAGAAAAACACGATTGCTGGGCTTAAAGACTCTAGTGGAATATGGAAAACAAAGGATAAAGATATCTTGGGCATCATTGAAGATTTCTACAAGGACCTTTTCACATCTTCTAACCCGGTGGATATGGAGGCTGCGGTGGAAGGTATAAACACCATGGTAAGCAAGGCTATAGCTGATCTGTTGGATAGGGACATTTCGGATGAGGAGGTGAAGAAAGCTGTTTTCCAAATGCACCCAAACAAAGCGCCTGGCCCGGATGGTCTAAAACCCATGTTTTATCAAAAATTTTGGCAGGTGGCAGGGAAGGATATCTCAAATTACATCAAGGGGTGGTGGAAAGGTGATTATTCTTGCAAGGAGTACAATGATACCTTGGTAGTGCTGATTCTGAAGATTAAAAAACCAAGGGTGGTGGCTGATTTTCGGCCTATTAGTCTATGTAATGTCATTTATAAAATAGCCACCAAGGTGCTATCCAACCGTCTCAAACCTTTCATGGATAGCATCATTTCTGAACAACAAAGTGCTTTCATTCCGGGTAGACTGATCACGGACAATGCATTAATTGCCTATGAGTGCTTCCATGCTATGAAACGAGGGAGAGGAGGAAAGAAAGGACACATTGCCTTGAAGCTTGATATGATGAAGGCCTATGACAGAATTGAATGGAATTTTCTGAAGACTGTGATGGAGAAGTTTGGGTTTGGCAGGAGGTGGTGCGATAGAGTGTTGGACTGTGTTGCTTTGGTCTCTCACACGTTCACGGCCAACGGGGAAAGATCAAACACCTTCCAGCCTTCACGAGGACTTGGACAGGGTGACCCGCTCTCTCCTTATCTTTTTATTCTATGTGCGGATGCTTTCTCTACTCTCTTGAACCTCGCGGTATCTACGAATACCATTCATGGTATGAGTGTGTGCCGCGGGGCCCCCCGGATCTCACATCTATTTTTTGCAGACGACAATATTCTTTTTGCTAGAGGGACAAGGAATGAATGCCTGAAAATAGCTGAAATTATCAGCCAATATGAACAGGCATCGGGTCAAAAGGTCAATCTCACCAAGTATGAAATTGCATTTAGCAAGAAGATATAAAGAAGCAAAAAAGAAGAGTTGCGGGATTTGATGGGGGTCAAAGAGGTGGACAAGCAAGCATCTTACTTGGGGTTACCGGCGGCTATGGGGAGGTCGAAGAAGAAGGTGTTCGAGTATATCATTGACAGAGTGAGAAGCAAACTACAAGGATGGAAGGAAAGGCTTTTATCCAAACCGGGGAAGGAGGTGCTCATCAAGGCTGTGGTGCAGGCTATTCCTACATATGTTATGAGTGTGTTCCAATTACCGATGGGGATCATTGAGGAGATAAATTCTATGGTGGCCAGGTTTTGGTGGGGGGCGAAAGCGGGGGAAAGGAAGATATCGTGGCTGTGCTGGGAGGGGCTGTGCAAACCGAAAAGGGAAGGAGGGATGGGCTTCAGAGATATGAAGACTTTTAATCAAGCTTTGTTGGCACGTCAGATGTGGAGATTGCTTACCAAACCAGATTTATTAGTGGCAAGGGTTTTGAAGGCCATGTATTTCCCAACTGGAAATGTCCTAAAAGCTAGACTGGGTCTCATTCCAAGCTACACGTGGCGAAGTCTATGGGGTGCAAAATCTCTCCTTGTACACGGCGTCTTGCGTAGCATTGGAAACGGGCGGGACACGAACATATGGGAGGATAGATGGCTGCATGGAGAGGAGGGGGACCTTTCTCGGTACAGGCGGGAGGGGGCTGGCGTGGTGAGCACGGTGAGGGAGTTGATGGTGGAGGGGCGGAAAGAATGGAATGTGGACATGCTTTTGGAGCTTTTTCCTAGGCACGTGGCTGCTTTGATTAGGGAGATTCCACTTCCTATTACTGAGCATGAGGATGATATCTTCTGGTGGCCAAATGTAAAGGGTTTCTTCACTGTTCGTTCGGCCTATTGGTTGGGGAAATTAGGAGGAGCAGCTATGCGGGAAAGACATAGGGTGGTACCGCACGACCTGTGGAGATTGATATGGGGAAGGAGGTGGCCTCCAAAAGTATCACACTTCCTATGGCGCATTGCTACTGGTTGCCTAGCAACACGGAGCAGACTTAGAGACAGACACGTTACGGATGATGGGGTTTGTCCTATTTGTGCCCAACAGGAGGAAACTATCCAACACATGCTAGGGGAATGCTCGGGGGCGGAAGTGGTGTTGAGGGAGAGTTGGATGCAACCGATGCCACGTCTGGGAAGTATGCAAAACGTACAAGATGATCTCTTGGAGCTGCTGCAAAATAGTTCGGAGGAGGAGAAGGATGAGATTGTGGTGGTTTGGTGGACCATATGGACGTTCCGCAACAACAAAATTTTTCAAGATGAGCCACCTTTTCCAAGGCCTATTCTACAGTCATACCGTGCAATGATAGCTGATTACCGGCGATACAAGTGGGGAAGGGAGGATGGTCAGCAAGGGGTCGAGTATGGGGGGCGGCAGACTGATGGAGAGACCGGCGGAGCTGCTGTGCGGGTAGTGCAGGCGGACGGATGGACGCACAACTGTGTCTTCGTCCATGTCGACGCTGCAGTAAAGCAGGATGGTCGGTGTGCGGTTGGGGGGGTGATTAGGGGGATGAATGGCGAGTTCATGGGGGCAACGCAAAGATGCATGAGAGCTGGTTGGTCGTCGGACATTGCGGAGGCTATGGCTGCTAGAGAAGGTATCCTCCTTGCTCGAGATATGGTGCCACCACAGAATCATCTCTACCTATGTTCGGATTCCCTGAACGTGATTAACGCTTTGAAGACCTCGGAAAAGCACTCCGGTTACTTGGGTTTACTGGCTGCGGATATTTGTAGTGTTGCCTCTTTCTTTCTTTCTTGTAGTTTCATTCATGTAAAAAGGGCTCAAAACTCTTTGGCTCATCTCGTTGCTCAGGATGCTCTTCTTTATGGGGGGCAGTCTTCTAGACGGGCTACTTTGCCTGTTCTATGGAGGGAAGCAGCGGAGAATGATGTATTTTTTGTTCCTTGACCGTATATGAATGAAAGTGTCCGATTTCAAAAAAAAAGGTATATGTAATTATTATTCTATTTTAGATCAAAGGAGTAGCAGCCGATGTTAGATTGCTACTATTAAACTCATTCAATGTGGTTGTATTCTGCTTTTCGGAAGCACCCACATGCACAAATTGCTTATCTATGAAACATTTTGAGCCTAAAAATCTTAACCGAAGTGTAAATCAAAGATTGTAGTTGATCTTACTATCACCATCTTTTTAATTCAGAAAATAGTCTATTGTCTTAAACATGAAAGCAAGTAGTGCTCGATTTCGAAAGAAGACCCCGAAATTGACTTTTTGTATTGATTCTACACATTTCTATCCAATAATCCTAAACTTCCATGTATATGTCATTCTCATTTGAATATTACGAATTCGGGTGAAATAGTGATTTTGTAAGTTTAAAAATTGCATGCTTATAAAGTTTAATTATCTATAATATGACAATCAAATCATAATAAATGATTTGAAGAAAAATCTAAAAATAACCAACATGAAGTTGTCACTAATCCTATCCTACATTATATCCAAACATAGGAGAGGATCACCCAAACTCCCACAGTTCACCTATACCTTCTTATCCCATCCTCTTATGTATCATATCATAATCCTTTCCAGCAAACCAAACATGCCCTTAGGGACCAAAACCGGATTGATAGAATTTATAAGAAAAATAACTTTTCTTTGCTCATATGTCATGTCTAGCTCCTTTCACCTCAACAACTGCACTAACCGTTGAAAATAGTTTCATCTACTCAAGCTGCAAGTGCTGATCTGATAATCACATCCATAGCAACCAACACCATCACAAAATATCTACCTAATGATTTGTTCTTTTATGTTACCAATTTCTCTATATACATTAGATAATGTCCACCCACCTTACACTTTGTACATGCATGTCACAGTTTCTATATGTACTTTACAAAACATCCACCCACCTTATAGTTTTTTCCCTTCATATTACAATTTCTATATTTATCTTACAAAATGTCCACCCACCTTATAATCTGTTCTTGTATGTTATAGCTTTTCTATCTACATTACAAAACATAAACCCACCTTAAAACTTGTTCCCACATACTACATTTTCTTTGTATTATAATAAAATATATACTCACCTTACAATTCTTGTACATTACAATTTCTTTATGTACATTACAAAATATCCACCTACCTTACAGTTTATTCCTGCTTCTCATGTACATTATAAAATGTCAATTCACTTATGGTTTTTTTCTACATGTTAGAGTCTCCCATGCACATTAAAAAATGTCCATCGATCTTATCATCTTAGCATTTGAAGAAGATTTCTGAGATTGATGTCTCCATCAAGATCTTATTGGTGATTTTCTCCTTGCTGAGTTATGAAAACCGATTGGTTATGTTTCATTTTTATCATCTCCTATAAAAACTAATTGTAACCCAAGCAACAGATTTGCTTCTAAAATTTATGCTGAGAGAAGATATCTTTGGATTGACAACACAGACTATCCCCAACACAAAAACAAGCACCTTTCCACTCATTCGCGTAATCTAAAGCAATATCCCATTTGTTCAATAGAAGTCATCTGCAACGGTATTTGACAATGGCCAAAATAGTACCTTCAACTTTTGACAACACCTTGAACCGTGTTCTTCTATTTCCCATCGTCATGTTGTGGTGTGTCTCCAATCTGAGATTGCTACTCATCCCAGTAATAGGATTTCGATCTGGATGACTTCCCAGCAGGTACAGGTAAAACCCTCTCAGAATTCTTGGTCGTACACTAGGTAGGTGTTGGCAGCATCCACCAATCCTATCTGCCACCTCAACCTATCCGATGAGCTCTTTCACCAGGTCAACAACGAAACCTGTAGTTGCAGGCTGCTACTGCCCCATATTAGCGGACTTCCTATTCATTGTACACTGCGTCCAAAGCATCCACAACGAAGAGTGTATCCATTCCTTAATGTCTCGTAACAACCGCTTTCCCTTCATCGCCTATGTGTGGAAAGGCACACTGATAGGGAATAAAACCCAAAAAAATTAAAGCATCACATTATTCTAGCCTTACTAAATCAAAAAACATGCATAAATATAGAAGCAAGTGAAAATTCAGTCCTATGAATAGAACTAATGAGATTCTCAACACAAAATGGACAATATGAAACGTACACCACATAAGCGGACAAAATCATTCATATCCACAATTAGGGTTTCACATGGAATAAAATGAAAAAGTTATATATATAAGAGTCCAATAAGAATATCAAACAAAGGAAGATGATCACAAGATCTAAATCAACATAGAATCTTTCACAAGAAATAAATTATCAGAAGAGAGAGAAATGGTGTATGCTAATTCGTCTATAGGACAAAGAGAGAGAGGGAATATAGGTGATTTCTCAATATGATGAATAGAGATGCAGCATACCTCAAAGATGTTTGTCAACTTATCAAAATATGAAAATTTCATCCAAGTCAATGTTTCAAGGTTTGAAACACTGGTGGTTGAGAAAAAATCACCATATGAATTGGTTTATGGGATTAGAAGGCTTAAACGGATTTTTCAAGGAACATGAATAGGAGGATAAGGGAGAAGGTTAGGAGTCGTGTCCTATTGGTCAATTGATTTCTATGTGTATAAAGGCCATAGGAAGGGGTCTATATATAACTATTTGTCCTGGGTAGTAAGAAATGTTGGCTTTTTAGATATGCCACACTCAAATTTTGATGGTGCAAATATTTCACAAGTTATGTCACTAACATGTGCATTAAATATTTCATAAGATCAAGGAACTAAGTCAAGATCTAACTACAAAGACCTTGTAATTTTTTTATGTTTGGATGTTTACAAATCAAGTTGTACCATGTATTATATTGTACATGTGTATTTTTGTACAAATTTATAGATATGATGTAAGGACAAGTGACGATCTTCCAAAATCTACCTAAAACCCTAACCCACACTAATATGAAGCCTCTAGGGTTGATAAGTTTTATTAGTTCAGTCATTGGATAGGTTTACACACAATTGCATATTCTTCCATAGAGTCTATCTCGGTTGAAAACTTTGTCAATTGAAATCCAGTCGGTCGAACCCTTTTTCAACTGGGAAATAGCCTTTGCGTAACTTAAGTTTTGGATCATTCTCGGTCGAAGAAATTCTCGACCGAGATGGTCGATCGAAGAGTTCGTCGACCGACAAAGATCCTGTAACATCCCTGACCTGGGTTATGCTTTAACCCTAGGTGTTTTGATTAGGAAAGATGATTATATTCTTAATCTCATCTTGTGAAAAGTAATTAAGGCTCAAAAGGAACCTATCTTTCAATTTTGGTCCTGTTTGAACAATGTTGAAGCAATGATTGCTTATTTTGGACTAAAGTGCAAATTACCCAAGTTGAGGGGTTAAATTGAAAATGTTGCATGATAAGATGTTCCGCTGATGTTGAGACATCATAATAATGAATATGATTTAGTGGTATGGTTTCCACAAGCTTGGACACCAAGATTAAGCTTGTAAAGCAATCCTTGTGCATTAAAACCTAGTTTTGGTGTAATGTGCAATTTACCCAAAATCTAGGGTTCAATATGCAAATTACCACTTCAACAAGGTCCCTAATGTTTCTTAGCATAATTTAGAGAAAAGAAAATGAGAGGGACTCCTTATTTGAATTAAGTTATAGGAGAGAGAATCTTGACATTAAAATAATCAAGAATAATGCCTAATTGAAACCCTAATTCGATTTAGGACAAAAATGAATAAAAATAATTGAAGGGCTTTCAACCAAAATATTTTGGGTTGATTTTGAATAAGGATGGACGTTACTTTGCTAAGATAAGGAACGAAAATATCTTAAGTAGGTGAAATTCCACTCACCTTATTATAAAGAAAAGTAATTTCCACTCACATATGGGATATTAATATAATAAGCATTAAGGTGCTTAATTTGCTTTTCTTTAAATTTGAGGATAATGAAGGAGAATGAAAGGCAAGGAAGGTGCCTCGTACCCAAGGTAGTTGAGGGGGAAGAGGCGGCCACTTTATTGGGATTAATTGGATTTTTATAAGGCATTTTCTCTCTCATCAATTTCCTTATAAAAGTGCCATTTCTAAGCCCAAACCAAGGCCTTTTTCGGATTTTCTTCTTCCCCTTGCTTCCAAAACCGACCAAGGAGATAGGGAGGAGAAGGGAGCACGTCCTCAACCTGTGGGTAATCCCTTGACCTTCGTTCTCCATCATTTCATGGTGGAAATCGAAAATAAATTATGGATTCCTTCTTATTTCGATCTCCTCTTCAACCCTAGCCAACTTTTGCAATCAAAAGCTTGAGGACGAGCCTAGGGGGAGTTTCAAGAGCTTCATCCACCATTAATGGCGTGATCTTGGAGGTTTGGAGCTCAATTGGAGGCGGGTTTTATAACTTAAACCCTTAAACATTGCTATTGCATCAATTCTCTATGCTTTGTTGATTGATTTCTTCAATTTGATGCACTCTTGTTTCTTGCTGCAATTTCCATCAAGAACGGTTGCTGTTCTTGGTTGTTCGAAGGAAGGGGATGCTGACATCATCCTAGATGCTTATCCAAAGAAAATTACCAAGAAAAACCGTTTTGATAGCTACTCCAAATCGTTTTAATTTGATTGGCTATGCAGTTTCAGCAAATCGTTTAAGGGCAAACGGTTTGAAACCGTTTGGGAGAAAACGGTTTCAAGACCGTTTGAGATAGTTTACCAAGCGTTGAACGTTTGAGAATTTTGTTCCTAATTATGTAGGATTATAACCCTCCAAATTTGAGGGATTAATTCCAAAGGAATCGAGAGTTGAAGGCCAATCAATTAGGCAATCAGATTGAATTATGTGCTGAATTTCAACCTGATTAACTTGACCTGGTTGAGAAAACGGTTTCAAGACCGTTTGATATGGTTGACCAAGCATTTACCGTTTGAGATTCCTGTTCATAATTATGTTTATTAATAACCCTCCAAATTTGAGGGATTAACTCCAAAGTAATCGTGCGTTGAAGCCTAATCAATTAGGGAAACCTAATTGGATTAAGTGCTGATTTTCAATCTGATTTAATTGAACTTTTTGGGCAAACGGTCTCAAGACCGTTTGAGTGCGTTGACCAACCGTTGACCATTTGGGATTACTGTTCCTAATGATGTGATATAATGACTCACCAAATTTTATGGATTAATTCCAAACGAGTCATGATTTGAAGGCTAATCAATTGGGCTAACCCTAATTGAAATCAGTGCTGAAATCACAATGAGCTAATTTGAGATTTTGGGTTGATTAGCCCAAACGGTCTCAAGACCGTTTGGGGGATCATCCAAACGGTCTCAAGACCGTTTGGGGTCACCTAAAGACCGTTTGGAGGTCTGGGGTCAAGTATAGTTGACCAATTGAAGGTCCAAAGGTACTAATCATATTGCAATTTAGTGCTGATCTGTTGATCAACTCGATAGACTAATCCATGATGATTTTTCACTAGAATCCAAAGGTTGGATGGGCCAAACGGTCTCAAGACCGTTTGGAGCTCATCCAAACGGTCTCAAGACCGTTTGGTGGTCACCCAAGACCGTTTGGAGGTCTAGGGTTGAGTATGGTTAGGTGTTTGAAGGTCTAAAGGTACCAAGCTGTTATACAATGCAATGCTGATTTGGTGATCAATCCAATGATCCAAACCTTAATTGGATGGCTTGGATTTGAGTGATATGATGGGAAAACGGTCTCAAGACCGTTTGGAGGTCATCCAAACGACCTCAAGACCGTTTGGGGTCAGTTCATACCCAATTTGGATAATGGTTCAATAGTTTCAAAGTAACCAATCTTGCATTGATGAGTGTTGTTGGATCTTCGATTCCAAACCCTAATTCAATTGAATCAAGCCCTAATTGATGACCAATTGAGGATCAATTGAGGGTCAAATTAGTTGAAGGTTGACCTATTAAACTCAATTGAAGTATGAGCATAGGTCCAATTGATGATTGGTTCCATGAATTCAATGGTTGAAGGTCCAATGCAATCAATTGAAACACAATTAGTAGCATGATTGATGATCAACTTCAAAGCTCTAATTGGTGTTTATAAACCCTAATCCCATTAAGATCAGACCATAATTTAAGTCCCAATTGAGGGGTGAGCCATGATTCAAATGATGATTGAGTTGATGATCTAATTGGTTGAAGTTCCATTGATTAGAATTGAGTGTGGTTCAATTTGGTTAATTCAATTGGATACCTCATGTTATTGAAGGTCTAATTGATCAAACCTTTTTGAAAACCTAATGTGATTAGGTGGGAGATACCTTTAATGGTACTAGTCATTAATGCATAACAAATGCATGGACCTAATACATGATGTAAACCCTAATTGAGGCTGATTCAATGTATAACCTTAATAAGAGGTTGTCTACATGTGAAATCACTAATTAGGATGTTAGTAAACCCTAGTTGAGGGTGTATCCTTGTGAAACCCTAGTGGAGGGTGTATCATTGTGAACCCTGGTTGAAGGTGTAACCTTGTGAAACCCTAGTGGAGGGTGTATCATTGTGAACCCTGGTTGAGGGTGTATCCTTGTGAAACCCTAGTTAAGGGTGTATAATTGAGATTGTTTATATGCAACTTTATAATAAAGTTATGCCTTAAACTAAGATAAGTCCATATCATGTGAGATAGCTGGACAATTCTAATGTGTGGCCTATGCATTATATGCTAAGGGTGAGTATTCTGTGATGGAATGTATTAAGTGGGGAAATACCTTAATACAAGATAAAGTTGGTTAACTCAAGAGGGTCTGAATTAATGAGAAATGGGAAACCCTAACCCTGGTAAGGGAATAGTGGTGTTACCCTTGAATAATGATGTTATATATTGTTTTGCATGGTGCTGATATGAAATTGATGTATTATCATCTATACTAACCATGCAGGTATGATGTGATGATGAACATAGCCAGGTATGAGCTATGACATTTTATGTATTGACATTGTTTATTGGGCCTTATGTGCCATGCTATACCTTATTGCCTAGTATGAGGTAATAAGAGAAGTAATGGGCCTTAAGTGCCATGAGAAGATGTTTATGTAATAAGCATCATATTTACCTTGGTCAGGTGACCTGAAGGTGATAATTACATGAAAAAGTGGTAATAATGCTCAATGATGAGCTAAGGTTTTGAATACCCAGAACCATATGATTATGGCATTGAGTTGCAAAAGAATGAAAATTCCCAGTATTGAAATGAGGGACTGAGATCCCCATGTCTTATAAAGACTGAGAAGTGATTAATGGAAACAGTACATGTTTTCTTTGTAGCATTTGTCTTATTAAGTTATGTTTGAAAACTTGGCTGATGCTAAAAGAATATGATAATGTACTTAATTAATCAAGTGATACCATATAATGTAGTTGCCCTGATCACAGATCCATCAGCGTCAGAATTAGCTGAATGGTGAAACGAGTTTACTCGGAACGCATATTTTTGAATATGTGGGGGTAATTGGGCAATTATATCCTTATGCCCCATAGGCATTGCTACGGGCTATGTCCTATGAACGGGATTGGTTACGGACCATACCCCAATAAGAGCATGGCTACGGGCCATGACTCCACAAAATAATACCGGGCATTGGCTACGGGCCATATCCTGAAGAGAGTATATGCTATGGGCTATAACTCTAATAGCGATGTTGCCAGTATACCCTGGAAAGCTATCTAGCAGAGAAACAAGATGTCCTGCATGTTATCTCGTACTGACCGAGATAGTTGAGGTCATGGGAATCCGACTCTTCCATTGACCTATGTGTGGTACCGATGCTTTACGTAACCGTGGTCGGTTGGAGTATGAGCGGTATACCTCATCTCCTCAGGGCATAAGTGTGATTGTAAAATGTAATCAGCCGTATAACATGTTTGCTTAAGGATTGAATACGGAGATTCATTGGCTGATGTTGCATTTCTTTGTGCATTCCTTAGTAGATAAATGTTAATTATGTTTCTTTATATTCTCTGCAAAATAGACAGATGAATTACTTATCTACTATGGGTATATGCAATGACCTCCTTGAGAATGGAGATTATCTTATTCTGTTCTATGATGAATAATTCTACCTGATAATGTAAAAGTAACCCCTACTCAGTTTTAATTTGATAAACTGCAATAATAATGTTTTTGGCGGAGAGTTATATCTCTCACTGGGGCAATTTTCAATTGTCTCACCCCCGTGGGAAAAATTTTTAGGTATGCATGGAAGGCAAGGCAGGAAATCCCTAGAACAGAGATGAGCAGAAGCAACAACAACAACAAGGACAACAATGAGATCTCAGGTGGAGATATTGTCTGTCAAGTCATATAGATAGTAGTCCTATGTGTCATCTCTGTACTCTCAGGTCCTCGGAGTTTTAAATGATTCAATCGGAGTTTTGGCTTAATGCCTCAAAGTTTTATACTGCCTGTGTATATTTGTTAACAGGGCAGTCAATGTTGTAATCCTTAAAAAGGAATTGTACAGGCTGTGTACTTGTGATCCAGGATGAAATGGAAACACTTTAGTTCATGGTTAAAGAGTTTTCATGTGAATGGATCTCTTTGCAAAAAGTTTTAAAATTTCAGTGATTTTCAGTAACCCGCTGCAAATAATTCGCTTCCGCATTAGTTAATCCTGTTTTCGCGAGACGGTTGTTACAGATCCATTGTGCTTAGTGGACCGAGGATATAGACCGACACATATCCGTTAGAGTCAGTTGACCCCATGGCACTTCTTGGTCTAAGAGTTTTTCAACCTAGACTCTTCCGGTTGAAGTTTTTGTCCACCAAGAATGGTTCTAGAATGTTAGTTTATTAACCATCAAACTACCCACTACAACTTAATAAACTTAGTCCTAATAGAAATTGACCACTAAGAACACTCCGAACACACCCCATAGGTACCCTAACCACTTGTAAACATTTCCTATAATAGGAGTGGTCTTAGGACACCTAGACATCAACTTTGTACACAACTTTACACATTACAATGCAATAAAATTTGATACATACTTGAGCATACTTGCCATCTTTATCAAAGAGATTAGGATCTATACTTCAAGTTGCTATCATTCTAGCCTAAGCCCTTAGCTCAGTTATAGTATCCTCTCCACCTAACACTATTTTGCCCAAACCCTTTTTGGAGTGGATCATCATCACTTGTCCATAAGAGATGAATTGTATATATTGTGAGCTTACTTTCTTACTTGCTTTCTCCAATCTATTTCTTCATTTCTGTATTACTCTTGAACTACTTCTTGGAGTGAAGGCTGTCCAGGAACCTGCAAAAAGAAGAAGTTTTCTCAACTTGGTGCTCTTTTGCTGCCATTGAAGAAGAGGTGAAGAATGATGCTCTTCCTCGTCCATCAAAGAAGAGGTGGTTCGACACTCTTCAACGTTTGTCAAAGAAGAGGTGCAGACCTTCCAGTGACCTGTCAAAGAAGGTGGTAGTTATCCTTTAGCTGAAAAGAAAGGTTTGTCTTGACCCACAAAAGACACCAATAAATTTTGTGTATTGTGTATCAGTATATAAAAGAAATAAAAGACATAGTTTAAACAATCACGTAGTGGACTGACATCATTTGATGGAACCACTCTAAATCTGTGTCTCTCGTGGTTGCCTCCTTTGCTTTATATTTCCACTTAACTTTAATTATAATAATTTTATTTGGTTAAAATTATCATAAAGCTCTATTCACCACCCCTCTAGATCTTTTAAGAAACTTATCTATTTTTCTTTACTAGGGAAAATATATAATGTATATTGTAAAAGGAGAAAAGTTAAGCATTTGCCAACACATAATAGGAAAGAATAAATATAAAAATGACATTTCCCTTCTATTTCTTTGTGTCTACGCTTTATAATATATTTCCCCATTTTCAATAACTTGGTCGTAGAAATATTGACTACTACATTTACATTAAAAAGGCTTTTAGATTTATCTTTATTCAATTATTTACTCAATGTATATGTCCATAGTAATTTAATATATACTTGTTTAGGATATACTTATTGATTTCCTTTTCTATAATTTCATTTATCAACCTCTTATATACACTTATTCAACTGATTACAAAATAACTTTCCCAAAATTTTTCTCCTCATTTTATAGTCATTGAAAACATGTATACTAATTTTATCCAATAAAAGGCATCTATATTAATATTAAGTTAGATCCAAATTCCAAATTTGAGGGAACCATATATATTGATATTATATTCTCAATCAATTATTTACAGAGGAGATAGGTGCGAATGAAATAATATATCTAAACTATTTATTATAGACACATGAATTTCATATCAAAAGGGTGAAAACATTATCTATTGAACCATTTTCCTTTTTTACTTGTTGTTAACAATTTTAGGACATAATAGGGAGGTTTACTAAGTAAATGATTTATTTAATATATTATTATTTCTTTATTGGGCTAAGTAATTGATTATATAAATTTTGGAACATTTATTTATTTCCAAAGAAATATACAATAGAATTAAAATATGATAATGTGATTTTTTTCATTTATTTATTTCTTTCTTTCAAACAATAAGGAGTTAAACTTAGTTGAAGTTCATTCTAATTTATTAAAATATCTAATGTAGTACACATTGTTGCAATTTCATCGGTCACATTATATTTGGAAAGTAAATATATTTTAAGATTTTCCACCAAGATAAATTTTCCATAAATTTAACATGCATGTACAACATTATTTCCCTTTATGTTATACCACAATTTTATTTATTTATTTATTGTTTTAGATGAGGTAAAATATTACTATCATAAAAAAGGGCGTATAGGGTAACCACCTTATACTGTACACTGAATACTAACTACAAAAACCCACCGTCATATCACTCACTAGTTGAGAGCCTTATAAATATTAGGTCTGACCTTACACACTTCATTAATCTTACCCAAAATAACGTCAAAGAGGTCAACATTATCCATGGGTAAGCCCCCGTGCAATCTTCTATTCCTCTCTTGCCACAAAAAAACTAAAGCAGCCATGCAAAGCCCCAAAAAATAGTTCATAGCCTTACTATCACCAGCCTAAATAGTGACCCACCAAAGGGATTCCTGGAGGGTATCCGAGGGTTATCGCATAACAACACTTGAGAGAAGCCCTACACCATATGTACTTGGTGTAGGAGTAAGAAAAGAACAGGTGATTATGGCATCCATTGACCTCATTAGACAACAAACACATGGGATTTGGATTCAACCCACTCTTCATCATCCCATTGAACGTAGGAAGTCTATCAAATATGCATCTATAGAGGCAAAAAACCCACTTAGGAGTATGAAATCTATTCCAAAGAAGTTTCTCACAAAAAATGTAGGGTCCTAAAAACTATATGTGCAAATACATGTCCTCTATTCTCTGCAAGATACCAAGGGAACAAGCTGAATACCTCTGATGGATCATATACCATTTCCTCCCCACAACCTTACTAATGGCAAAAGAGTTAGAGACATAAGAAAAGTTGTCCAGATTGGTACCATATCACTTCACCATCCACCTTGACCAAGGTGAATCCAACGCCATTAGAAACCAGTCTATTATTTGAAGAGTGGTTGTACCTACCATAATATGAGGGTCAAAAACATTGAGATCACCGCTACCAAAAGGTCTTGCTACACAACTCTAGGACACAACATGAGATCCTCCACTTCATAGGAAGGAAGAGATAGTACTTCAGATGTTTTTGAGGATGAAGCTCAAAAGTTCAACCAAGTAACACCAGAATCTAACCTTGCTTGTCAACATAGATCTTTTCAGGACAAGTCTACCTGCCAAACATATCCAAAGTCCTTCCCATCTATCCACTAAATGCCGCATGTCATCAAGTAGACTAGTATAGATCTTACCCATTATTCTATCGCCAGAGATCGGAATACCAAGGTAACGTGTGAGGAAGGAGCCTTCACTAACACTTACAACTTCCTTCAGTCTTCCCCTTCTCGCATCACACGATCTAGAAGGGAAAATGTTTGATTTTATGGTATTGATGTACAACCCCGTAAGCTTTCCAAACCACAAAAGCAATGTCCTCAGGTTGCAAATATGTTTGGCATGTCCCGTCATAAAAAAGAGAGCATAATCAATAAAGACGAGGTGGGAGAGGACCGGACAACCTGCAACTCTGAAGGGAATGATGTCACCAAGAACCTCAACCTGATGCATAAGGTGGGACATGGCATACATAATAATGATGAAGAGAAAGGGATACAAGGGGTCCCCTTGACTCAACCCATTACTGCCGGTAAACATTCCTTTGGGTGATTCATTAATCAAGATGGAGTAGGACACCATCTGTACACACTGGTGCATAACATTAATCACTTGAACAAAAGCCCAAGGACTCCATGATTTTCCACAATGCTGAGCATGACACAGAGTCATAAGCTTTGGTGATGTCGACTTTAAAGCAAGCCTTCTTGTTGCCAATATTCTTGTTAAATCTGTTGGGTTTTACATGGTCAGAATAGGCAGTGGAAATTTTTTTTTTACTTGACCATAAACCCATAACCAATAGATTGCATCAACATCTATGTAATGGGAATGATGGTTTTAGCGAGATATACTTGGTCTTGAGGCTTGCTCAGTGACAATACCTCACAACATGTGCAATCTTCAACCACCTGTCTTCGACGACGTCTGTACAACTCCTGTTTTTGACCCAGACTGCGGTTGACTGTCGTCCTCCTGGCGATAGAAGTCTCTTTCCTCTAAAGATAGTCCACACAGACTATCGAGAACTCTAGTCATCCTGAAGTATGAACTAGAAGGAGTTGTCCCCTTCTGTCGGCGTACTAGTCACCGACACACTCTCCCACAATCAGTTGCTTTTCTGTAGTTGTCTTTCCCTTGTTATTCCTCCCTAGACAGGAAGAATTAGCTTGGGCTCTCTCGGTTACCACAACCAGAGAGGACAACAACTTTGCAGAGAAATAATGTTCTATGTTGTGTCTATGGAGAATCCCCCTGTACCCCTCTATTTATAGTAGAGGGCAGGGTTAGGGTTCCTAGTCTGTGCGGGAGTAGAAGGGTTCAAAATTTCCATGAACAATTTGCACTTCGGTCGATCGTTTCATAACTAAAATAGTCATTTGGCAATGTGAGCCAATCGGTTCACTTATGAACCGGTCGGTTGGGAGTGTGAACTGGTCGGTTCACTTAGTGAACTGATCGTTTCACTTCCCATACTTGCCCACAATTGACTTTCCTTATTTGTTTCTAATTAATGCAAAGATTAATTCTTGTCCCAATCGAATTGAACAAGTGAAACAAAAAACTTTTCCCACAAACCAAGACAACCCAACACTGCTTGTTTGGACAAGTGAACTGATCAGTTCACCAGAGTGAACTAATCGTCTCACTGGACATGAGCCGATCGGTTCACCAAGTGAACCGATCGGTTGGTGTTCTAGATTGTGCAGAACACATTCAATTCAGTTCTCAATCAATCTGTCACTCTAATCAGTTGGTTCAACACTTGAACTTGATGATTCTGTGTCAAGTGTATTGATTGAATGTTTGATTGAGTACCTAAACACTTTAGTAATCAATCCAAAATTCATTCATGAATAAGCTCCTCTTCCAGGTTAATCCTTTGTGTGTGACCCTATAGGTCCCATTTCACATTGGCAGGGAATGTCCATAACTAGCTTATGACATCACAAGCAAAGAGTAGTGCCTAGCCGCACATCACCCAAGTGAAAATGTAACATCCCTGACCTGGGTTATGCCTTAACCCTATAAATTTTTGTTAATAAAGATAATTAAATTCTTAATTTTATTTGGTGAAAAGCAATTAAGGCTCAAGAGGAGCTTATGTTTCAATTTTGGTCCTGTTTGAACAATATTGAAGCAATGTTTGCTTATTTTGGACTAATGTGAAAATTACCCAAGTTAAGGGGTTAACTTGCAAATGTTACATAATAATATGTTCCTCTGATGTTGAGACATCATAAGACTGAATATGATTTAGTGGTATGGTTTCCACAAGCTTGGGCACCAAGATAGAGCTTGTTCGACAATGTTTGTGCATTAAAACCTAGTTTTAGTGTAAAGTGCAATTTACCCAAAACCTAGGGTTCAATATGCAAATTACCACATCAATGAGGTCCCTAATGTTTCTTGACATCATTTAGAGAAAATAAAATGAGAGGGGTGCCTCATTTGAATTAAGTTGGAGGAGAGAGAATCTTGATATTAAATAATCAAGATTTAAGCCCAATTGAAACCTTAATTCAATTTAATGCAAATAAATAAATAAAATAATTGAAGGGGCCTTCAACCAAAATTAATATGGTTGGATTCTGATGTCTGTGGACATCATTAATCCTTGCAAAGGCACGAGCATATCCTAAGGAGGTGAAATTCCACTCACCATTATTATAAGAAAAAGAAATCCCACTCAAAAATGGATATTGATATTATAAGGGTTAAGGTGCTTAATTTCTTTTCCCTTTATTCTTGGATAATGGAAGGGAGATCGGTGGGGATAGAGATGAATTTGCATACAAGAAACCAAGGGGGATATGGTGGCAACAATTTTGGAATTAAAAGACTTTTATAAAGTATTTTCTCTCTCATTGAATTTCTTATAAAAAGACCCTTTCCAAGCCAAATGAAAGGCTTTTTCGTTTCCACTTCTTCTCCTTGCTTGGAAAACGACCAAGGGAGCGTGGGAGGACCAGGAGGACGACCCCCAACCTGTTGGTAAGGTTCTTAACCCTTTTCACCTTGATTCCATGGTGGAAATCAAAAATAAATTATGGATATCTTCTTATGTCGATCTCCTCTTCAACCCTAGCTAATCTTTTCAACCAAAAGCTTGAGGACGAGCCTAGGGGGAGTTGCAAAAGCTTCATCCACCATTTTGTCCATGATATTGGAGCTTTGGAGCTCAATTGGAGGTGGGTTTTATAACTTGAACCCTTGATTTTGTTATTGCATTCAATTCCTTATCAAATAATGATCATTTCCACATTCACGATAATTGATTTGGTTGATGGATGTAATCACCATGGAAACCATAGCAGGTTTCATGAGTTTAGAGCTTGAAGATGATAAGCACACACCTCTCCAAATATCAAGACCAAACGGTCTCAATTCAAGTGCTCAAACGGTTTCAAACCGTTTGAGGGGAAATGGTTTCACCAAACCGCATGAGGCCAAAAGGTTTCAGACCGTTTGGTGGTGTTGATCAGGGTTGACCATTTGGAGATCTGTTGAAAATGATATAGGTTAATGACCCATCAACTATGATTGATTAATTCCAATTTGTTCATGAGTTGAAGGTCCATCGATCACCAAAACCCTAATCGGGTTAAGTGCTGATTTCCAATTTGTTTGAGTTTGAAACTTGGGTTGATTGACCCAAACGGTTCAAAACTATTTGGGGATCACCCAAACGGTCTCAAGACCGGTTGGTGGTCACCCAAGACCGTTTGGAGGTCTAGGGTTGAGTATGGTTAGGTATTTGAAGATCCAAATGTACTAAGTTGAAGTACAATCAAATGTTGATTTGGTGATCAATCCAATGATCCAAACCCTAATTGGTTGACTTGGATTTTGATGTTGACATGGGCAAACAGTCTGAAGACCGTTTGGAGGTCATCCAAATGACCTCAAGACTGTTTGGGATCAGGTCATGTTCAATTTGGATGATGGTTCAATGGTTTCAAAGGAACTAATCTTACATTGATTAATGTTGAAGGATCATCGATTCCAAACCCTAATCCAATTGATTCAAACCCTAATTGATGACCAATTGAGGGTCAATTGAGGGTCAAATCAGTTGAAGGTTGACCTATTTAACTCAATTGCAATATGATGATAGGTCCAATTGATGATTGGTTACATGAATTCAATGATTGAAGGAATCAACATTAGAAACCCTAATTCAATTTGATTGGTTGAGACCATATTTGGTCCATGCGGTTTTGAGGAGGTTTGGACCAAACGGTCTCAAGACCGTTTGAGTCAAAATGGTCTCAAGACTGTTTGGGACCAAATGGTCTCAAGACCATTTGGGACCAAACGATCCCGAACCGGTTGAGTTCATGCGGTCTCAAAAAGGTACTTTAGCAAACGGTTTCAAGTGACCAACTTTAGCAAACGATCTTGAAGGTCACCTTTAGCAAACAATCTTGAAGGTCACCTTTAGCAAACGATCTTGAGGGTCACCTTTAGTAAACCATCTTGAAGGTCACCTTTAGCAAACGATCTTGAGGGTCACCTTTAGCAAATGATCTTGAAGGTCACCTTTAACAAACGATCTTGAGGGTCACCTTTAGCAAACGATCTTAAGGGTCACCTTTGGCAAATGGTTTCAACCTCAACTTTACAAGACGGTTTCAAATATGTAACCAAGACCGTTTGGAGGTTTATTGAGCAAGACCGTTTGAGGTCTGATTTGGTCAAGACTGTTTGGGGTCTACGTGGCCAACACCATTTGGTGGATAACTAACCAAAACCGCATGGGTACTTAAAGTGGTTAAAGGACAAATTGATTAAATGATCAATACAAGATGTAATCAAAGATGATTATAGTAATTGAATCTTAATGAGATAATGTGATTATTACCCTTTGAATAATTAAGCTTTAATGATCATGGTGATAATGACATAACCCATGATGTCAATTCTTCTTCAAGCTAAGTTGACTTAGCTTAAATCAAGGCTGAAGTAAACATCATCTTATAGAAGATGAGAGGGAAGAATTCCTACATGAATGATAATCATGTAGTGGACTTTCAATATGAATGGATGTCTAATTAGGGTATGATCCTTCATAGTGAGATCATGAAACCCTTGTTGGTATGTATGCCCTGAGAGCCAATCATGGGATGATTGGTGGGATACATTAAGATTGATTTGATAAACTCAAAGGCAAGCTTCCAATTCTTTCTGGTTCAGTCATATGAGATAGTGATAGAACAGATTGAATGTATAGAGAATGACAGTACTCAATGACATATGCTTTCAGGTTGAGGACCTGAATGATGAGATCATACAAATGCTAAGAGTTTGTACATTCTTATTATGTCCCTAGTCGGATGTCATTGTGGAAGGTAGATAGACAGCAATGACACACAAGACTAGATTATGGTTTTGGTTGATGACATAATCTCATTAGTCATGATATAGAGATATCAAACCAAACACATAGGTACTTGTTAGAGAACAAGTGTACCGGACAGACCCACCGTGAGTTTGACACATGGAACCATGACATGGTAGTCACAGTCAGTACTCACAGTGATGGTGGTGAGTGTGATTCTTTGACCTGAAATCACTACACTCAACACATGTCGTTGGGCACACTTTGACATCATCAAACGCAGTCCTGAAACATGGGTTGTTATAAAGGTGATGATTGGGTGGCTTTGACAAATGGGGCTTTTGAGGGGTGAGTGATAGATATGGGATTTGTCCCTCCTGAGGGAGTTTGATATCCATGGCCACTTGATGAGTAGGATTGAGAAAGGCATGCACACATGTGTGAATCAGTATGTGATATTGATGTCATACATATCTCTTCCAATCTACTCTAAGATCAAGAAAGTGAATGAATGTTGACAGGATGACCGTTCCATGCCTCGATTTCATTCGGGATATCAGTGACAAAGGAATTATACATTCACTGTAACACCATTCACAGATTGTAGGATTGAAAGTTGTTCTCCAACTTTCTATTTCACTTGGGTAGAACTGATGTGTGACTAGGCACCGCTCTTTGCTTGTGAAGTCATAAGTGTTATGGAATTTCACTGCCAACGTGAAATGGACCTGCAGGGTCACACACATAGGATTTAACCTGGAAGAGGAGTTTTGTTCACAAACAATGTTTAGATTGATTTCTAAAGGAGTTTAGTAGTTCAATTAAACACTCAATCAATTGATAGCTCAGTATCATAATGTTCAAGGTGTTGGACTGATTGATTAGAGTATCAGATTGATTGAAACTACACACTACTACAGAACACGCCTTTGGCGTTGATTGTTTAACCCCTTTTAGCGACGGTTTTCAAGCGACGCTTATGTGGGTGCCGCTAAAGGTCAATCTCTTCGGCGTCGGTTTTATACCCAACGCCTATATAACCTATAGGCGTCGATTGTATATAGTAAGACGACGCCAAAAGGGTTCGCACCACAAAAAAGGGCGCCATCTAGGACACTTTCTGCGTCGGTTATCAACTAAAAAACCACCGCTATAAAGCCTATAGGCGTCGGTTGTATACGAATAAGCGACGCCATTTCCACCACGACCGTGGTCACATTAGGCGGCAGTTTTATCCAATAACCGACGTGATAGGCCTTTGATGACGGTGTTCTGTAAATAACCGATGCCTATGTTTTTTTTTCTTATCAGTTTGCAGGCCTGCTGTGGCTGGTCAGTAGGATGAGAACCTGCAGTTCAGTTTTCTGAACTGTAGGTTTATGACATCCATAGATATCATCCTATAAACAGGCCACAAACCTGCAAAATCAACATATATTTTTTCACACAAGTAGATACATTCAGACATCAATTCAATTCTCACATTCACACATGTAGAAACACTCAAAACATGTAGAAACATTTAGACATGTATAAACATTCAAAAATATTCATTTACAAAATATCATTCAACATCGCTATTAGCATCCCAATTATATTTTACAATCGCCACTGCTTGTATGGCTTTTGCCCATTCTTCTCTTACTTCATTTAATACTTCCATCGTATATGGAGCATGTACATGTTTTAAGCGTTTACCTATAGTGTGGTCAGTTTTAAACACCTGCAAAGATAATGATGTATATATATAAGTAATAATATAAAAATAAGATTGATACATTCCATACTAACTAATGAGACTATATATAATACCTCATGTATGGTATTGATGTCCAATGCGGCATGTTTGATAATCGTCTGCATAAATCGCATCACATAGTATGCGCATGCCCAGCCGTTGCCTTGTGTAGCACACTATAAATTGAAACATACAAAATATTAAAAAATACAACTAAGCACAGTTCACATCAATAATATATACATTGGAGTCGGGAACTTACTTTTACATTCTCCCAAATTATTGACTGGTTCTTTCTCCTTGGGACCGTTCCTCCAGCCTTTTTGAACTCATCTAAACCCCTACATGTTAATGTAACACAGTACATTGCATAAATAAATAGTAATAATAGATGTTAACAGATATAAAAATGAAATATTTCTCACAAGAATAATGGCATTCTCATTCCGTGTCCAATTTTAGTATTCAATGTACTCCCCGTAGGATCTAGATAATAAACAGTGAATGTCCTGGGGACAATAACTAGTAACTCCCAATGCCTACCGCTAGAGGTAAAAAAGTTAAAAATTAATAACTCAAAATCCACAATAAAAATGTAATTTTCTTAAGTCCAAATTATAAATAAAGTAAACTTACCTGACATTGAATGGAGCTATTATTATCGTCTTCTTTTACTGACCGAAAATTGTAAAAGCATCTATACAGTATTGTTGAACACTATCAGGGTCTTTAGCTACCATACTAATCAATGATGGAATCAAAAATCCCACATGATCAAATGCAAATTGTTTGCATTGATCTTCGACTAAGTAGCTGCAAAACATGTATTACGTATGCATTAATATATAAGAAACCAGATCACCTGATCTTACACAAGGTATATGGATGTATAAATAAGATCTCACCTTATCCATGTCTCTATCACTGATGTATTCAGCCAATTATACATAAACAACTCAATAATATCTTGTATAAATAAAGAGCTTTCGTATGATTGACCTGCATAATCCGCTTCTAAAGAAACAATTATAGGGCAATGTATATTATCTGCCCGTAGCCAACATGCCATTCCCCTACAAGCAGGACCTAACGGGTATGTTAGGTCAGTTGGAACCCAACTTGGTAATGCAGGAAGTGGAGGTGGAGGCCTAGGTGCTCCGGGTGTCTTATTTTTAACCTGTATATATAATTTCAGATCAGTTGACCTCATATATACACATTAACAATCTAAAGTAATGTAAATTTATCTTACAATTTCAGTAGTGTAGACGACATCTGCTTTGGACCACAATATCACCCCGCCTTCTGCCTCAGCAAGTGTATCAATATTCGGGTGGGGATATGGCAATGTAGCTTCCCTCCAATCGGGTAATACACGTATCGGGCTCACACGAACGTAGCCCTGTGGCATTGGAGTCCCGTGAAACATTACCCCAGGAAGGGACGGGTTAGCCTGCGCCTCTGCAACAACATAGTCTTGCATTTTTATGCGACATGGCTTCAATGCCTACAAATTTACGTAAATAATATTATACATATATACATATCATCTTGAAAAGACTCGCTACAATGTCATAAACAATACTTACAGTAGACGTGTTAGGCGGTGGTGGGTCTACATGATTACTCTCAGTCTGTACATCAGGAGAAGAGTAGGTCTCCGTAGGCTGATTGGAAGCCTGAGATGCCTGCCACCGCACTATTTCTTCCTTGACCTTCTCAGCAACTATATCATTGACCTTCTTAGCAACTATATCCTCGACTCTCTTATTCTCCTATACATGGATAAAAGAAACATTAGCTTCTTATTATTGAATTTCCTTTTGCAGTAACATTCTAAAAAAAGAATAGGTTACCTCTTCTTGTGAAAGTCCCACTCTAGGTTTGCACTGGGATGGCCCAAAGAATGCTTTGATGCCCACACCAACGCCTGCACCCCTAACACGTCTAGGATGCTCTGGGTTACCCAGAGAAACTGTCAATTCATCCCTTGTGCCCTGAGGGATGAACGCGCCTTGTTTCCTATGCTCGTGCAGCTCCCGCTAATCACCATCAACAGAAATTGGTAAGTTAACACCAAAAATAATCAATATTCAAATGATTGCTCTAAGAGTTGTATTTTACCATTTTTGCAGCCGCCTCAGCAGTTGCAGGCTTCCTTATTTCTCCCTTCTTATTTTGCCTCCCAGCTATCCAAACATCATGGCGAGGTAGAGGTGTGCTACCTATAGTAGAGGACTCCTGAGTAGAAGCAGACTCCGCCTGTAGCCTTTGGCGAATGCTTGCATAGCCCTTTGGACCCATAGTGTGGTCATGCACATTCAGTGCACGCCTTTCTTTTTGCACCTCACTGAGGGCCTAGTTAGTATGCACATTAATGATTTGGTTAGTAGCACTAAATGTTACTCTGGAATAGGTGAATACAACGTATATTAATTAAATTGGGAGTGATGCCTAATACCTTGAATTCTTCATATTTTCTTGAAGCAACAAAATTGTCCCAATCTTCTTTGTCCAAGAAGTTCCACTGTTCAAGGGATGACTTCTTCTTCTTATCACCATCTTTTATGTATTCTCTGTTGAGATTTGTCCTATAGTCCCTAAGCATCTTTCCAGCGCGTTGCATTACACTTTTATGATGCAACTTCTCATCCAATGCAAACAGATTCTGTAAAATAGAATTGTTATTAACTAGTATCCAAAAATAGAATTGCAAATAATAGAATTTGTAATCTACAAAATAGAATTACAAATAATAATAACTCACGCATAAATCCTTCCATATCAAGTCTTTCTTCGCCTGAGGAACTTTATGCCAATTATCATACTTAACACCACAATGGCTTCGAGTGACAACCCCGAGATAGTTTACAAAATTATTGCGGTTCACTCCAATTGCATTTCCTCCATTATCAAACTCCACAACCAATTTGGATCCACTGCCACTTAGCGCTATTAACTTGTTCAATAGAGTGATGCCCCTTTTCTTGTTAACTTTTTGGTGATGCGCATCAAGTTCCTGCAGTGCTTCAGTGGGTACATGTGCATCATCAACCTAAAATTTGACAAAAATAAACACACTGAATTAGCCCAATATAGAAATATGGGATATATGACATAACTAGAAGATAATGAATTTTATACAAATATAGGATATGTTTTTAGAACTTACATTGGTATCCTCACCATGCTCATCATGGACAACATGCTCATCATGGACTTCATGCTCATCACGGACATCATGCTCATCATGGTCAACCATCTGAAAATGTCATTAAAAAGGCAAACATTTAGCATTTGTATTAACTAGAAGATAATGAAACATCAAATCTGAAAATGATATTGATATTAAAAAATCAAACATTTAGCTTCAATAAAAAATATAAACATACATGCCTCTAAAATTGTGATCTTTTATCAATGTATAGGAGAATAAGATTGTTCATTCTAATTTATACTCCATACAAACATTATATAATTTAGTGATTGTTCATTCTAATTTATACCAATGTACAAGTAGTATAAAGAACAATGATAGTTCACTTTCTAGGCCAACAAACACATGTGATGTCATTCTGATATATAATAAATGTGTACCACCTATCCCATCCTTGAACACCTAATCTCACTAGTAAGTGTATAATGTGTATTGGGTTTTTGAGAAAATTTCGGCAGCGTTTCCCCACTGTTTTCTAAGTACATATGTACTTAGAGAACAAACGGGGAAATGCTGCCGAAATTTTCTCAAAAACCCAATACACATTATACACTTACATCCTAAGTGAGATTAGGTGTTCAAGAACAGTCCTAAATCGGGGACTATCTAAGATTTACTCCTAATGAGTAAATCTTGGACGGGTTTCTAGGCCAACAAACACAATAATAGATATGTAAATCATATCATTAAGAGCATGGTTTCATGTTAGGTCATCATAGGTCATAATAATCCACTAGAATGAGCAAAAAATTTCTCATGGTGTTAAAATAGCATAAGATTGTTCATTCTAATTTATACTCCATACAAACAATATATAATTTAGTGATTGTTCATTCTAATTTATACCAATGTACAAGTAATATAAAGAACAATGATTGTTCACTTTCTAGGCCAACAAACACATGTGATGTCATTCTGATATATAATAAATGTATACCACCTATCCCATCCTTGAACACCTAATCTCACTAGTAAGTGTATAATGTGTATTGGGTTTTCGAGAAAATTTCGGCAACATTTCCCCGCTGTTCTCTAAGTACATATGTACTTAGAGAACAAACAGGGAAATGTTGCCGAAATTTTCTCAAAAAACCAATACACATTATATACTTGCATCCTAAGTGAGATTAGGTGTTCAAGAACAGTCCCAAACTGGGGACTATCCAAGATTTACTCCTAATGAGTAAATCTTGGATGGGTTTCTAGGCCAACAAACACAATAATAGATATGTAAATCATATCATTAAGAGCATGGTTTCATGTTAGGTCATCATAGGTCATAATAATCCACTAGAATGAGCAAAAAATGTCTCATGGTGTTAAAATAGCATAAGAGTATTAGATCTTGATTCTAGAGTGTACAAGACATAATAGTGACTACTGATTTTGTGGGGTGATATCAATTCATAGGATTTATAGATTCAAATTTAACAAGTGTACAAGTTGCATCATTTTAATACTCTAAAGGTGACTAGGTCATAGCACATAAAAGATGGCATTACAAGGAAAGTAAGCAAACTAGATCAATTAACACTCATCTCAAGGGAACATTAGTTACTGAAGGGACCAGGAAAGAGTGCTTTTAATCACTAGGATCATACAAGTAGCAATGTTGATTAAGTCTATGTGATTAAAGATCAAGCAGTGTAATAAAATAGGGTTTACCTCTGTTTGGGCGAGACGGAGGGTAGGCGAGTAGGCAGGCAAGCAGGCAGGTGAGCAGGAGACGGGCAGGGAGACGGCGGGCAGCAGTAGATGATCAATTAATTCCTGAAACAATACATAAATACAAATCAATACATAAATAAACACAAATAAGTAAATAACTTAATTTAAAAAAATACACAACAACATTGTGCCTTGGAACAACCCAAGCATCGCCCAGGCATCCCAGAGGCCTAACTAGGCTGGGCGCCTGGGTTTGGGACCCTAGGTGAATGCCTGGCCACCTAGGCACGCCTGGGTGCCACCTGGGTAGGTCGGCAGGTACCTGGGCAAGCGAGCAGGGCGAGGTCGAGGTGATGTGAGGTCAACAGGTCGGCGGCGAGGTGAGGTCGACAGGTCAGCGGCGAGGTGAGGTCGACAGGTCAGCGCAGGGCAGGCACGGTGAGCTCCAGGACCGCTGACGCAGGGCAGGCAGGTAGCCGCAGGGCGCGCCGACTAGGACCGGAGACGTCGGCACAGAAGGAGCAGGGAGCGGCGGCGGCACACAAGCAGCAACAACGGCGGGTGGGGGTTGCAGTCGGGTAGCACCAGCGGGGGGGAGAAATTCTCACAATGAAACAGAAGAAAGGGGAAGATTCGGGTGATCACGGGGGTATTAAGTTCATAAAAGGCGTCATTTGTCAACAAAACTGACACCTAAACATCTTCAGCGTCGGTTGATCGTAAAAACCGACATCCAATTGAACAATATTTGCCCTAAAATTATTTGGCGGGAACCATTATCAGCGTCGGTTATCAAAGGATAACCGACACTGTATGTTACACTTTTCACGCAAATTCTCATCATACATAGGCGTCAGTTTGTGTCTAAAAAACCGACGCTGTATGTGACACTTTTTATTTTTGCTCAAAATTTGGATTTCACGGGCGATTTTAGGCATCAATTTGGTTTACCTAGCCGACGCTGAATACAAAGCGATACCCATGTCTGGCTGGTCTTCACATATAGATGTCGGATTCACTAAATAGCCGATGTGGAATGTTATAGACGACAATTTTTGTAAATAACCGACGCCCAGAAAAGCGACATTGAATGTTGTTTCTGTAGTAGTGACAATTGACTGATTCTGCATAATCTGCACTCCCAACCGATCGGCTCATGTGATGAACCGATCGGCTCATCTTGGTGAACCGATCGGCTCATGGACAGGGTGAAACAATTGCTTCAAGTGTTTAAATGATCGGTTCAACTAATGCAACAGAGCAAGTTGGGAAAGTAGGATTGATGAGAAATTTCCTTTCGTTTCACTTGCCCAATTTGATTGGAACAAGGATTGGTATTTGATACCAATTAGAAACAAAAGAAGAAAACTCAATCGGGAACTGACCAGGACCACGAACCGACCAGTTCAGAAGTGAACCGATCGTTTCATGGGTTCCAACCGATCGGTTGAGGTGTCAACCGACCGGCTCAGGTCCCCAACCCACCGTTTCAGAAAGGAAATGATCGGTTCAGGTTGCGCAGTTGGTTGTTTTTTGTGGAAAATCTCAAACCCTTCTACTCCTGCTTTAGTCCTGCATTGCCCGGGATAGAGAACTTTGTCCCATGACCCTCCTATATATAGGGGTATTGGGGGATTCTCAAAGAACAACTCTGTGCAACCAGTTGCTCTGTAAAGTTGTCGTTCTCTCTGGTTTTGGTAACCGAGAGAGCCCGAGCAAGTGCTACCCGATAAGGGAGGCACAGTAAGGGAAAGACAACTAAAGAAAATGACTGGTGGTAGGAGAGTGTGTCGGTGACTAGTACGCCGACAGGAGGGTGTGACTCCTTCCAATTACTTGTGGGACAAGGAGATTGGAGTTCCAGGTGGTCCGTGTGGACTACTTCAGAGGAGGGAGATTTCTGCCGCTCAGAGGACAACTGTCAATCCCGACAGTCCCGGTGAGATCAGGAGTTGTCAATCCCGGTGCGATCAGGAGCTGCACAGACACCTTCCAAGACCGTAGGTGAAGACCGTGCAAGCCGTGAGGTATTGTCTCCGAGCAAGCCTGAGGACAAGGTATGATTCCACAAACCATCCCTTCCTATTGTATAGACGTTGACACATTTCCTTGTTCTGGGTTTGGGGGAGAAAATTTTTGTTTTTGCTGCCTTCTCTGCCTCCCCTAAAACCCAACAGTGCTATAAGAGCCACGTCAACTTCTCTATACTTTAGGATTATTGATATGATCAATTTTGGTTTGTCGCCTTTATTTATTACATACGATGCGAATAAAATTAGCTTTATGCATGTCAAATCCTAAATCCACAAATCCCAATTTACATATATGATATGTAATATTAATGTACTCGATAAGCGTCACCCTTAAATGAGTTTTGTGGTGGATGTATAGCGTGGTTATGGCCAATAAACCCTATCTGTGTATGGTTGTATGTGGTTGCTTGCATCTCGGTCTGCGCACCGATCTTCCTTCTCCTATTCCTGATGTAACTCGAAATAATTCGAGATTTCTTTCGTACCTTTGCTCCCCTCGAATGTAACTCGAGGTTTCTCTTTTTACAATGTAAAATAGGATAGAATTTTATTTCATGTTATGTCAAAGAACGGAGGACATCCTGACGACAACTGAGACGGTCAGTTCAAGGCGTGAACCGATCGGTTGACGTTCGAGACGATCGGTTCAAGGAGTGAGCTGATCAGTTGATGACCGATTCGAGGAGCGAGACGAGCGGGTGGTGGCCATGATGAGATGCATGATGACCAGGTGAACCGATCGGTTGGAGGAGCCAACCGATCGGCTGGTGGCACCCAGCCGACCGGCCTGATGGCGAGCCAATCAGTCATGTGATGAGTTGATCAAACCCAGAAAGGCAAAGCACAAAGTTCATCTTGTACAGGTTGCATGTGATGTAGACCTAGATGACCGTGATTCCTCTTGGCTCGAGGAATCACATTAGGATGGCCATAAACATCGCTTTTATCGTTTCACATGTTTTCTGTGGGATATAGCATGTATATGATACGTACTATATATTGTGGTGATTGGATATGTATATGTATATAAAAACCAAATCTCTCATTTAAATATTAAGTTTTAGATGCCTTCCAAATGCGACACATGTGAAAAGCTTGATCGACCAAGTGTGGGCACGCCCTAGTGTGGTGCACCGTCTATCTCGTGGAAGCGTGAAGGATGGATATGTGGGCCTGCCCTAGCAGGGTGCATATTCATCGTGTTTGCTTTGGGTCGGACCTAACAAGGTGATCTAGATGGGATCCAGTACCTTGAGGCATGGAGATGATCATGGCAAGGAGTTGCATATGACATCTTATCAAGAGTTGCATATGATGCAATTGGCAAGAGTTGCCTGCCTGAGAGATCTAAGTTGTGGGTGACAACCCTAGCTGGTCCATGACTTAGAGGATTTCAAGATCTTGCCCACTAGAAGGTTGTACGCTGCAATCTTCCGAATTGATGGTGAGGGCTATCAATTTGAACTAAAATAGTGGGAGCGATAATTAATTAAAGGCCTAATTATATCGTCAACTTTTGAAATCAATCAAATAAGTCAAAAATGAGTTTTTGGACTAAAATTGCATATTTCCTTTTGTAGTACAAATGGAAACAAACAACAATCACTTTTCTTTGTGATCGGTCCTTGAAAAGGACAGGCTAAATGGGACAAACTTCCATGACTGGTATAGGACACTGAGAATTGTTCTCAATCAAGAGCGAAAGCTCTATGTCCTGGATACTCTAATTCCAGAGGAACCTACTCCTAATGCACCAAAGGCAGAAAGGGATGCTTACAAGAAGCATTCTGATGATGCCATTGAAGCAAAGTGCTTGATGTTGTGCTCTATGAACCACGAGTTGCAGAGACAACATGAGAACATGGGTGTCATTGAGATGATTCAGCATCTCAGGAACATGTATGAAGATCAAGCACGACAAGAGAGATACGATGTCTCAAGGGCACTGTTCAAGTGTGTCATGACAGAAGGAGATCCAGTTGGCCCTCACACACTCAAGATGATTGGGTATGTGGAGAACCTAACAAGACTGGGATTTCCACTGAGCCAAGAGTTGGATACTGATGTGATACTACAATCGTTGCCAGAATCCTACAGTCAGTTTGTGATGAATTACAACATGAACAACTTTGATAGGCCACTGTCAGAGTTGTTGGGCATGTTGAGGACAGCCGAGACACAGATGAATAAGGACAAGCCTAAGTTTGTGATGGTGATCACGAGCAAGAAAGGCAAGTCCAAGCGCAAGGGCAAGGGCAAAGCTAAGAAAGGTTCTGATGCTAGCCAGGAGCCCAAGTCGTCTTCAGCTCTCAAGGCCAAGGGAGGCGTGACCAAGAAAGGCAATTGCCACCATTGTCAAAAGCCAGGACATTGGAAAAGGAATTGTCCTCTCTATCTGGAAGAACAAAAGAAGAAGGAGGTGACAAACGTCTCTACTTAAAGGTGTCATGAAAGTAAACTTGTAACACTTTTGAGGTATATGATACCAAGAAGTAAAGTGTAAAACACTCAATAATTGGGGAAAGTGTTGCCGCCATAGTAAGGAGTACTTTAGTTTATTTTCAGCCTAAAAGGCATGTAATACAGTTATGAACTGTTATTTCATATTTGCCATTAGATAGAAACACTTTATTTTTGCATATTGTATGACAATGATGACAATCAATAAAGAGATGTTTCAATTTCTAAATATTTGATCTTTGTGGCAATGCCTTGTTTATCTTGTGGTATTTGATATGCATAAGATAAAATGATACCTAAAAGTTATAGATAACTCAAACAATCAAATTAGCATCAATCATGAGAAATTCATTTCTAGTTTCCATGTGATGGATAAATCTAGACTCTTTTGGTTAGAAAACCGATAAGAGACATGAATATCTTGGACATGATTAATCAATCTTCTCTAAAGGTAGAGGGAGAATGATTGTCCTATTAGGTATAATACATGTGATGTATTTACATATCTATTAGAGAAAATGCTAATACTTCAAATGGTGTTTAGAGAAATACCAATATGAATATCTTGAAGTGTTCAAGATTATCATAGATGAAGTGCAAATTTGGTAAAGTGTTAATTCTTGATGAGATCAATGAATGAAATACTTGGACCAAATGTTTGAGATCCTTATGAGTGATTATGATAGTGTATCATAGTGAACTCATGATTAAGGCATGGTGATGTCTAAATCAAGAAGGAATCATACTCTAAGGAGTTAGAGAATGATTATCAAATAACTAAATTCTTCTTAATAAAAGAATACCCTACACTAACAAAGGACATTAAGAATCACAAGGAGTTGTAAGTTCTTATATCCTTGATGGATACACCTCGTTTATATATGTGATGAGTTGTTCATGTGATGAGTCAACTATCTAGATGAATATGAGGAACCGAATTTTGAGTTATGGTTTATGACCATTACATCCTAAATGACATCCATGTGAACCATAAGGTATGACCTTGATGGTAGCACCCATTGGATGAAATCCACAAGTGCAAATGAATCTTAAGTGTTAAGACACATGGATAACATTTTGAGAAGGATGATGCTTGTTGATTGCAACTTAATGACTAAGACATTTGGCATATGGATACTAAAACTGCATTCCTATGAGGAATAAAATAAGGATGTGTACGTGACACAACCTATAAGGTTTATGAATCCACTAATGCACATGAAGTCTATAAGTAACAACGGACTAATCAATGTGATTGATTGAGTACAAGCAACTTAGAATTGGATCTTTACTTTGATGATATAGTCAAAGGGTTTGACTGATATGTCAAAGATAAAGAAGGGATCTATGATTTAGTGGGAGCGTATTCACATTCCACATATTGATGTGAAATGGAAATGTTCTAGAATGGAAATCCAAAAGTGGAAATTATCTTTAAGGAAGATAGAGATGTTTCCTATGTGATAGGAATAGAGATCTATAGAGATAGTTCTCGAAAACCTCTTGACCTGAAAAAGAGAAAGCATACATTGGCAATCTGTACTGAAGAGTTCAGTATGCACAGATTCAATGGGAGAAAACTTGTCCATGTTATATGGAGTTAGTATCCCAAGGCCAAGTGTCCAATTCTTATGAAAAATGGGAACATTAATAATGGATGTGGATCTATCATGTATGTAATCATCCCATTATCTTTCATGGTAGGAACAAAATGCATTCATCATCTTGTATGTATAAAATGGCAATATGATGTGCTCATCCTAATAACTCGTATGTGAGACATGATGAGTGGATGTCTGCCTACTTCCAGTAAGGGTTACTGGAATACCATGAGAACTTGATAAGTACTTGAGGAGTACTAGTTCTATGGAGATAAGGAAGAGTTCAATGTAAAGAGTTACATTGATGCGAACTTCCGAAAAGACAGAAAATTAATGACAATATATATATATATATATAGGATATATAAAAGTGGAAGTTTTTTTTATAATTGGAAGTGTTCCAATAAAACCATTTAAAAGGAAATGCCGAGTATCTATGTGTTAGAGAACAACAGTGGATACTATATGGGTCTGGAAGTTCATGAGATGAACTTATAGATATTCCGCTCATTGATGACAAGTATGGAATCCTTGATCATGCAATGTGGCTAAAGGTTAGCAAAGGAATACTAGATCGCATATTATGGCAACTCCATCTCATACGTATGACATACAACGAAGAGATGAGGGACATGTAATTTATACAGACTTTGGCTAGGTGTTGCCATTACTCACTATGATCGCACTAGAGCAGAGTAACATGTGGGACGTGTTTGAAGATCACTATGAATATGATTCAAGGGTGATTGGCTCGCAGTGCAAGTGGGAGTCTGTTGGTATGTATTCCCTGAGAGCCAATCATGGGATGATTGGTGGGATACATTAAGATTGATTTGATAAACTCAAAGGCAAGCTTCCAATTCTTTCTGGTTCAGTCATATGAGATAGTGATAGAACGGATTGAATGTCTAGAGAATGACATTACTCAATGACGTATGCTTTCAGGTTAGGGACCTGAACGATGAGATCATACGGATGCTAAGAGTTTGTACATTCTTATTATGTCCCTAGTCGGATGTCATTGTGGAAGGTAGATAGACAGCAATGACACACAAGACTAGACTGTGGTGTTGGTTGATGATAGAATCTCATTAGTCATGATACAGAGATATCAAACCAAACACATAGGTACTTGTTAGAGAACAAGTGTACCAGACAGACCCACCGTGAGTTTGACACATGGAACCATGACATGGTAGTCACAGTCAGTACTCACAGTGATGGTGGTGAGTGTGATTCTTTGACCTGAAATCACTACACTCAACACATGTCGTTGGGCACACTTTGACATCATCAAACGCAATCCTGAAACATGGGTTGTTATAAAGGTGATGATTGGGTGGCTTTGACACATGCGGCTTTTGAGGGGTGAGTGATAGATATGGGATTTGTCCCTCCTGAGGGAGTTTGATATCCATGGCCACTTGATGAGTAGGATTGAGAAAGGCGTACACACATGTGTGAATCAGTATGTGATATTGATGTCATACATATCTCTTCCAATCTACTCTGAGATCAAGAAAGTGAATGAACGTTGATAGGATGATTGTTCCATGCCTCGAGTTCATTCGAGATATCAGTGAAAAAGGAATTATACATTCACTGTAACACCATTCAAGGATTGTAGGATTGAAAGTTGTTCTCCAACTTTCTATTTCACTTGGGTAGCACTGATGTGTGACTAGGCACCGCTCTTTGCTTGTGAAGTCATAAGTGTTATGGACTTTCACTGCCAACGTGAAATGGACCTGCAGGGTCACACACATAGGATTTAACCTGGAAGAGGAGTTTTGTCCACAAACAATGTTTATATTGATTGCTAAAGGAGTTTAGTAGTTCAATTAAACACTCAATCAATTGATAGCTCAGTATCATAATGTTCAAGGTGTTGGACTAATTCATTAGAGTATTAGATTGATTGAAACTGCAATTGACTGATTCTGCACAATCTGCACTCCCAACCGATCGGCTCATGTGATGAACTGATCGGCTCAGCTTGGTGAACCGATCGGCTTAGGTGGTGAGTCGATCGGCTCATAGACAGGGTGAAACGATTGCTTCAAGTGTTGAAACGATCGGTTCAACTAATGCAACCGAGCAAGTTGGGAAAGTAGGATTGATGAGAAATTTCCTTTTGTTTCACTTGCCCAATTTGATTGGAACAAGGATTGGTATTTGTTACCCATTAGAAACAAAAGAAGAAAAGTCAATTGGGAACTGACCATGACCACGAACCGACCGGTTCAGAAGTGATCCGACCATTTCATGGGTCCCAACCGACCGGTTGAGGTGTCAACTGACCGGCTCAGGTCCCCAACCGACCGTTTCAGAAATGAAATGATCAGTTCAAGTTGCGCAGTTGGTTGTTTTTTGTGGAAAATCTCGAACCCTTCTACTCCTACTTTAGTCCCGCATTGCCCGGGATAGAGAACCCTGTCCCATGACCCTCCTATATATAGGGGTATTGGGGGCTTCTCAAAGAATAACTCAGTGCAACCAGTTGCTCTGTAAAGTTGTCGTTCTCTCTGGTTTTGGTAACCGAGAGAGCCCGAGCAAGTGCTACCCAATAAGGGAGGCACAATAAGGGAAAGACAACTGCAGAAAGCAACTGGTGACAGGAGAGTGTGTCGGTGACTAGTATGCTGATAGGAGGGTGTGACTCCTTCCAATTCGTTGTGGGACAAGGAGATTGGAGTTCCAGGTGGTCCGTGTGGACTACTTCAGAGGTGGGATATTTCTGCCGCTCGAAGGACAACTGTCAATCTTGACAGTCCCGGCGAGATCAGGAGTTGTCAGTCCCGGTGCGACCAGGAGCTGCACAGACACCGTCCAAGACTGGAGGTGAAGACCGCGCAAGCTACGGGGTATTGTCGCTGAGCAAGCCTCGGGACAAGGTATGATTCCAAAAACCATCCCTTCCTATTGTATAGACGTTGACGCGTTTCCTTGTTCTGGGTTTGGGGGGGATTTTTTTTTCCGCTGCCTTCTCTGCCTCCCCTAAAACCCAACAACCCTAATTATGAAGGTTAATGAATCATAACCCTAATTGAGGGCATTGATAGGTGAAATTCTAATATATGATGATGACATGATTTTAATTCATGGTAATGACATGAGAAACCCTAATTCAGGGTACTTTGATGATCATTCCTACTTGGGATGAATAGTAAACCCTAATTATGGGTTGTTGGTTATAAACCCTAATCAAGGGTAATGCAATGTGAATAGTAAATCATAATTGAGGGTGAATCCATATAAACCCTAATTGAGGGTGATTCATGTGAAATCCTAATTGAGGGTGAATCCATGATAAATCCTAATTGAGGGTAATGTTATGAGAATCCTTAATTAAGATTAATGTTATGAGAAACCTTAATCTAGAGTAATGTTATATGAAACCCTAATTAAGAGTAATATTATGGAAACCCTGAAGAATGATGTGAAGTGAGACTTAAATCTATGATGATGCCATATAATGATATGTGCAACCATAGTCATGGTATAATGGCCAATACACTAAAGTAGGATGTGGTTAATACAATCAAGTAAGATGAGGATGCTATAACCATGAAGGGTAAAGTTGATGAACTATATGAATGATAGTGTTGATACCCTAGTGAATAAGAGTTTAAAGGACAAGATGATGCCTAGAACATTATATATCTAATTTCATGTATGTATAACAATCCTATACATCTTACAATGATGATGGTATGAAACTTTGAGAAGTGAAGTATGCAATATTATATAATGGAGTGAAATACATCCTAAGAGTTGACATACCTAAAATAGTTGATAATGATTTATTCTATATCAACAATTCCTAATCATGGGATAAGTCCATATGACTAAAAGATGGTTGGACAATTTTAATATGTGACCAATGTACCATGTGATGAAAGTGACAAGTTAGTGGATAAAGTATTAAGAGGGGAAATACCTTAATACAAAGATAGTTGAATTATTTAAGTAAGAAGGATATGAGAAGAAAGTGATATGTCAAGACATGATAGATATCACATTCAGCATTTTTAGTATAGACATACCTTGATGAGCCTCTTATCCAATATCCTTGGATAAGAAACACATGGAGTGTGTGATATGCAATTGTTATAATAAAGTTGTAATAATTCAATGTACTTTTGATAAATGTTGACTAATATACCTTGAGAATGGGGTTAAGCCAAATCAATGAGTATGATGAAATCATACCATGACAAGGATAAGAAATAAACTCATATCTTGAATTGATGATCATTAATGATATATGATGAGAATGATGATCATAAGAAAATACTTATAATATCTTTGAATGCTCTTAAAAGAGTGGAGAAACATATTAGAGTTGAACTAATAATGTGAGCATGAATCCCTAATTAATGTAAGATGGGAAACACTAACCCTAATTTTGGGTAAAGGAAATGAAAAGCCCTAATTGATAGATAACCCTAATCCTGATAAAGGATGGTGGTATTACTGATATTTCATATGATGTGACAAATGACTTACATGATTGTTATCACGACTATTAATCATGTAGACATCATGAGATGATGAACATAGCCATACCTGAGCTATGACATTCATATAATAAATATGTTGAATGGCCTTATGTGCCTAATCTTGTTGTTGCTTAGGAATAGTAACAAGAGGTATATGAACCTTATGAGTTCCATGAATAACTGTTGCCTAGTAAAAGGTGATAAAATAACTAAGGCCTTGTGAGCCATGTGAGATACTTGTGTAACAAGTATCATGTATACCTCGGTCTAAGAACCTGGAGGTAATAGTTACCTAACAAGTGGTAACCGTGATAGTGATAAATTGAGGGTATGAATACCCAAAGTTGATAAGTATGACAATGATGATGTTGAGGGATATGAACTTTCCAAGAAATGAAATGAGGGACTAACATCCCAATGTCTTATAAAGACTGAGAAGTGATTAATGAAAATAGTATATGTTCCTTTATAGCATTTGTCTGAATAAATTATGTTTGAGAACTTGATTGATGCTAAAAGAATATGCTAATGTACTTAATTAAACAAGTGAAATCATATCATGTAGAGCCCTGACCATAGATCCATCATCGTTAGCAAATTGGTGATGGTGAAATGGGTTGCTCCGCGGAAAAAACCCAGAGGGCATACTTTTGAGTATGTGGGGGTTATGGGCGCGAATATCCTTATGCCCTAATGGAGGAATTGATGTGAGTTAAACATTAAATCTCTCAATCCTTCATTACTTATTCCGGGATGGATGTATCACGAATCCCCCGATGATTGGGACAGATGCAGTACACATCTCCCAATAATGTTAATGTCCGATCGATGGTGATAAACACGAAATCTCATGATCACGAAGAGAGTACAGCACGCCACTGTAACTCTAATAGAGAAGTTGCCAGTATACCCTGGAAAGCTATATATATATGTATATATATATATATATATATATATATATATATATATATATATATATATATATATATACATCAGAGACACAAGATGTCCTGCATGTGATCTCACGCTGACCGAGATGTGGGAGGTCTTGGTAGCCGACTCTACCATTGATCTTGTATGGTACCGATTTTGACTTCGTAGTGGTCGGTTGGAGTATGAGCGGTATACCTCATCTCCTCCGGGCATAAGTGTGATTGTAAAATGTAATCAGCCGTTTAGCATGTTGGCTTAAGGATTGAATACGGAAATTCATTGGCTGATGTTATACTTCTTTTATGCATCTCTAGTTGATAAATGTTATTTATATCTCTTTACATCCGTTGTAAATATATAGATGAATTATGAATCTACCATAAGCAGATGCAATGTCCTCCTTAGGGAAGGAGATTACTTTACTCTGTTCATTCAATGTTTAATACTGCTGTTAATATATAAGAACTCCAGTTCAGTTTTAATCATAATAAACTGTCATAAAAATGTTTTGGCAGAGAGTTATATCTCCCGCTAGGACAATTTATAATTGTCTCACCCCCGTGTGATCCAATTTTTTTAGGTAAACGCAGAAGAAGAAGCAGGAACCCTATAGCAAGGAAAAGGCTACAACAGTATAAGAGACAGCAATGATGACTCAGGTGGAGGCACTGGCTGCCAAGTTTTGTATAGATAGTAGTCCTATGTGTCGTCTCTATACTCTCAGGTCTTCGGAGTCAATAGTCGGTATCGAACTGAGATTTTGGCTTGATGCCTCAAAAGTTATATGCGGTCTGTATATTATGTCTTGAGACAACTGATGTTGTAATTCTCGAGAAGAGATAGTGCAAAACATGTACTTTGAAATAGAATGTAAATGTTATACCTTAGTTCTTGAAGAAAAAGATTTCCTATGTGTAGATCTCTTTGCAAAAAGTTTTAATTTTTAGTGATTTTCAGTAATCCACTGCAAATGATTCGTTTTCATGTTAGTTAATCTTGTTTTTGCGAGTAGTTTGTCACAATTTAGTGGTATCAGAACTCTAGGTTCACTGAGTCTACAGAGACATAGGACTAAGGTAATAGAGTCTGTTCTAGTGTCTTCCAATGTATCTGATAGTTTCTTCTGCCCATATAGGAGGAGAAGAACTTGAAGATGCCTGGATCACATGATGAACTTGCTGCTGAGAGCAGCGTTGCTGCACCAGGAAGTGGTGCAAGGGATTGGACTAGGAGGGAACCAGTATCTGAATACCCTCAGTTGGACCAAGCAATAATAGAGAGCCCAACTTTCCAAGCTATGTATGGGCAATTCAGGGCAGCTGTGATGCATGCAGTGGACCATGCATTAGCAATGCAACCCAGATTACCGACCCCCAATAATGAATTTATGGGCTCCAACAGAATTCCCAATCCACATCAACATGAGGAAGCAATAGAAAAGGTGGGAAGGAATATGTTACAACCTAAAAGCAGAATTTGCTATAGGTGTGGAAAGCCTGGACATATTGTAAAGAATTGTCCAATAAAGAACAAGGAAGAGAGAATTAAGAAAAGGCCCATCCAAATTCAGGGATAGAGGCCTAGTAGTTCTAAAAAGGGAAAGACTTTGGTACCACCAGTACAACCAGGGCCTAGAGCACCAAGGCAATGGTTATCTAGAAAAGGTAAATAACCTTTTAGACCACATCAGGAGCTTAGAACTTGTTACTTATGTAGAAAGGTAGGACATCTGGTAAGAGATTGTTCAGTCAGAATTGTTATGATGAATCAACCTATGAGGCAGAGTCAGCCTAAGGTAGTGAATAATCCACGAATCATGATAGGTTAGACAAAATAATGTCATTCTTATATGTATTTTTATGGTTTCCAAAGTTAAATGAGAAGGTAATTGATTGAGCTTTCTTTGATTAGTCCTATGAGGACTTATATTTTGCATAATAAACATTATAGATGTTTCATGTTGCTCTTACCCCTATGAGAAGAAGATGAGGTATTGAAGAGATGCCTGGATAAAATCCAGTAATGTTAAGTCTTATTTTTGTGATAACATGAAAAGGAAGGAATATGATAGTATAAAAAATGCATACTACTTAATCTCAGTATTTATATGCCCTGGCCAGGTATACAACTATTGATGATAAAGTGAGTATGGAAACTCTTAGTTTGTAATCTTTTTGATTCCCTGATAAAGCAGTCACTTTGATACAATCTAATGAGTATCATGAAATTTTAAATATGGAATGGATAAATGTGTCATATCCTAAGCACAAGAAAGAGAATCTGAGATAATCACAGATGAGAATGTGTGTATGAGGAAGTAAAAAGTATGCTCCTCATAAGATGAAAATGGGAACAAGGGAGATGATCCCTGTCCAATAAAGTTTATATGTATAATAAAGGTCTTTTCATATAATGAAGAAATGGAAAATGTGATGAGATCCTAAGATGATCATAAACATGTTAGATAATAACAAAGAAAGGGATAATGTTATGTAATCATCATAATTAATTCCTATGCTAAGGGCAAGGAACCTAGGATGAGATAAAAGGTAAATGGTTCATGAATAGTTGAAAACACATGAAATAGTAAGAAGAACATGATTCCTTGTTTTCTTTCCTTTCAGGGATATGGAAATCAAGTGGGTCTTAGGACACTTGATGTGCATAAGATAAATATGTTCATGTGATGGATACTTAGAAAAGTATCAGTTATCTTGGACTTTAGTTCCAAGGTGAATATATATGTAACAAATAATGTCCCTAGATGAAAGAAAGATAAGGACGTGATGTGTTTCCAACACATGTAATAGATACCAAGATAAAAGATTCTGGTATCAAAGAAATATCTGATGATTTATGCTGACTATCTAGAATGGTCAATCATGAAATCAGATTAATCATGCAAAATAATATAAACATTACATTTTAGGGGTTTATGTTTTGTATAAACATAAAAATTGAAGATATCCTTAAGAAAAGTTCTTGGTTGATAAGTAACCCTTCTTTATGGTAAGAGAATGTACAACTAATGAGATGATTAGTGCAAGAAATAAGGAAAGCTTGTGCTATTTCATCAGGAAAGATGACACAATCAAAGTATGAAAAGACTTATAGTTTCACATGGATGGCATAATATAATAGTGATCTTGAAAAAAGAAATGTTGAACTAACCAAGGAACATGGGAGTATATGTCCCATGTGAATCATTCCATGATAAACTTGTATGGAATAACTTTGTATTGATCAAAACTCTATGGTGTTTCCATAATAATGAGGTGTTATGTGAGGACATGATGATATGATACATGGGTAATATCTATTTCCCTTTATTCAGGATTTCGGGGATGAAATCCTTGTTAGGGGTTTATAATTTGTAACATCCCTGACCTGGGTTATGCCTTAACCCTAGAAATTTTGCTTAAGCAAGATAATTAAATTCTTAATTTTATTTGGTGAAAAGCAATTAAGGCTCAAGAGGAGCTTATGTTTCAATTTTGGTCCTGTTTGAACAATGTTCAAGCAATGCTTGCTTATTTTGGACTAATATGCAAATTACCCAAGTTAAGGGGTTAACTTGCAAATGTTACATAATAATATGTTCCTATGATGTTGAGACATCATAAGAATTAATATGATGTAGTGGTATGGTTTCCACAAGCTTGGGCACCAAGATAGAGCTTGTTGGACAATGTTTGTGCTTTAAAACCTAGTTTTGGTATAAAGTGCAATTTACTCAAAACCTAGGGTCCAATATGAAAATTACCACTTCAATGAGGTCCCTAATGTTTCTTGAAATCATTTAGAGCAAATAAAATGAGAGGGGCGCCTAATTTGAATTAAGTTGTAGGAGAGAGAATCTTGATATTAAAATAATCAAGATTTAAGCCCAATTGAAACCCTAATTCAATTTAATGCAAATAAATAAATAAAATAATTGAAGGGGCCTTCAACCAAAATTAATATGGTTGGATTATGATGTGTGTGTATATCCTTAAGCCTTGCAAAGGCACGAGCATATCCTAAGGAGGTGAAATTCCACTCACCATTATTATAAGAAAAAGAAATCCCACTCAAAAATGGATATTGATATTATAAGGGTTAAGGTGCTTAATTTCTTTTCCCTTTATTCTTGGATAATGGAAGGGAGCTCGGTGGGGATAGAGATGAATTATCATGCAAGAAACCATGGGGGAGATGGTGGCAACAATTTTGGAATTAAAAGACTTTTATAAAGTATTTTCTCTCTCATTGAATTTCTTATAAAAAGACCCTCTCCAAGCCAAATGAAAGGCTTTTTCGTTTCCAATTCTTCTCCTTGCTTGGAAAACGACCAAGGGAGCGTGGGAGGACCAGGAGGACGACCCCCAACCTGTTGGTAAGGTTATTGACCCTTTTCACCTTGATTCCATGGTGGAAATCAAAACTAAATTATGGATTTCTTCTTATTTTGATCTCTTCTTCAACCCTAGCTAATCTTTTCAACCAAAAGCTTGAGGACGAGCCTAGGGGGAGTTGAAAAAGCTTCATCCACCATTTTGTCTGTGAGCTTGGAGCTTTGGAGCTCAATTGGAGGCGGATTTTATAACTTGAACCCTTGATTTTGTTATTGCATTCAATTCCTTATCAAATAATGATCATTTCCACATTCACGATAATTGATTTGGTTGATGGATGTAATCACCATGGAAACCACATAAGGTTTCATGAGTTTAGAGCTTGAAGATGATAAGCACACACCTCTCCAAATATCAAGACCAAATGGTCTCAATTTAAGTGCTCAAACGGTTTCCCAAACCGTTTGAGGGGAAACGGTTTCACCAAACCGCATGAGGCCAAACGGTTTCAGACCGTTTGGGTGTGTTGACCACGGTTGAACATTTGGAGATCTGTTGAAAATGATCTAGGTTAATTAACCATCAATTATTATTGATTATTTCCAATTGGTTCATGAGTTGAAGGTTCATCAATCACCAAAACCCTAATCAGGTTAAGTGCTGATTTCCAATTTGTTTGAGTTTGAAACTTGGGTTGATTGACCCAAATGGTTTAAAAACCATTTGGGGATCACCCAAACGGTATCAAGACCGTTTGGTGGTCACCCAAGACCATTTGGAGGTCTAGGGTTGAGTATGGTTAGCTATGTGAAGATCCAAAGGTACTAAGTTGAAGTACAATCAAATGCTGATTTGGTGATCAATCCAATGATCCAAACCCTAATTGATTGACTTGGATTTTGATGTTGACATGGGCAAATGGTCTCAAGACTGTTTGGAGGTCATCCAAATGACCTCAAGACCGTTTGTCATCAGGTCATGTTCAATTTGGATGATGGTTCAATGGTTTCAAAGTAACTAATCTTACATTGATTAATGTTGAAGGATCATCGATTCGAAACCCTAATCCAATTGATTCAAACCCTAATTGATGACCAATTGAGGGTCAATTGAGGGTCAAATCAGTTGAAGGTTGACCTATTTAACTCAATTGAAGTATGATGGTAGGTCCAATTGATGATTGGTAACATGAATTCAATGATTGAAGGAATCAACATTGGAAACCCTAATTCAATTTGATTGGTTGAGACCATATTTGGTCCATGCGGTTTTGAGGAGGTTTGGACCAAACGGTATCAAGACCATTTGAGTCCAAATGGTATCAAGACCGTTTGGGACCAAACGATCCCAAACTGGTTGAGTTCATGCGGTCTCAAAAAGGTACTTTAGCAAACGGTTTCAAGTGACAATCTTTAGCAAATGATCTTGAAGGTCACCTTTAGCAAACGATCTTGAAGGTAACCTTTAGCAAATGATCTTGAAGGTCACCTTTAGAAAACGATCTTGAGGGTCACCTTTAGCAAACGATCTTGAAGGTCACCGTTAGCAAATGATCTTGATGGTCATCTTTAGCAAACGATCTTGAGGGTCACCTTTGGCAAACGGTTTCAACCTCAACTTTACAAAACAATTTCATATATGTAACCAAGACCGTTTGGAGGTTTATTGAGCAAGACCGTTTGAGGTCTGATTTGGTCAAGACCGTTTGGGGTCTAAGTGGCCAAGACCGTTTGGTGGATAACTAACCAAAACCGTATGGGTACTTAAAGTGGTTAAAGGACAAATTGATTAAATCATCAATACAAGATGTAATCAAAGATGATTATATTAATTGAATCTTAATGAGATAAGGTGATTATTACCCTTTGAATAATTAAGATTTAATGATCATGGTGATAATGACATAACCCATGATGTCAATTCTTCTTCAAGTTAAGTTGACTTAGCTTAAATCAAGGCTGAAGTAAACATCATCTTATAGAAGATGAGAGGGAAGACTTTCTACATGAATGATAATCATGTAGTGGACTTTCAATATGAATGGATGTCTAATTAGGGTATGATCCTTCATAGTGAGATCATGAAACCCTAATTATGAAGGTTAATGAATCATAACCCTAATTGAGGGCATTGATAGGTGAAATTCTAATATATGATGATGACATGATCTTAATTCATGGTAATGACATGATAAACCCTAATTTAGGGTACTTTGATGATCATTCCTACTTGGGATGAATAGTAAACCCTAATTATGGGTTGTTTGTTATAAACCCTAATCAAGGGTAATGCAATGTGAATAGTAAATCCTAATTGAGGGTGAATCCATATAAACCCTAATTGAGGGTGATTCCATGTGAAATCCTAATTGAGGGTGAATCCATGATAAATCCTAATTGAGGGTAATGTTATGAGAATCCTTAATTAAGATTAATGTTATGAGAAACCTTAATCTAGGGTAATGTTATATGAAACCCTAATTAAGAGTAATATTATGGAAACCCTGAAGAATGATGTGAAGTGAGACTTAAATCTAAGATGATGCCATATAATGATATGTGCAACCATAGTCATGGTATAATGGCCAATACACTAAAGTAGGATGTGGTTATTACAATCAAGTAAGATGAGGATGCTATAACCATGAAGGGTAAAGTCGATGAACTATATGAATGATAGTGTTGATACCCTAATGAATAAGAGTCTAAAGGACAAGATGATGCCTAGAACATTATATATCTAATTTCATGTATGTATAACAATCCTATACATCTTACAATGATGAGGGTATGAAACTTTGAGAAATGAAGTATGCAATATTATATAATGGAGTGAAATACATCCTAAGAGTTGACATACCTAAAATAGTTGATAATGATTTATTCTATATCAACAATGCCTAATCATGGGATAAGTCCATATCACTAAAATATGGTTGGACAATATTAATATGTGACCAATGTACCATATGATGAAAGTGGCAAGTTAGTGGATAAAGTATTAAGAGGGGAAATAACTTAATACAAAGATAGCTGAATTATTTAAGTAAGAAGGATATGAGAAGAAAGTGATATGTCAAGACATGATAGATATCACATTCAAATTTTTTAGTATAGACATACCTTGATGAGCCTCTTATCCAATATCCTTGGATAAGAAACACATGGAGTGTGAGATATGAAATTGTTACAATAAAGTTGTAATAATTCAATGTACTTTTGATAAATGTTGACTAATATACCTTGAGAATGGGGTTAAGCCAAATCAATGAGTATAATGTAATCATACCATGACAAGGATAAGAAATAAACTCATATCTTGAATTGATGATCATTAATGATAAATGATGAGAATGGTGATCATAAGAAAATACTTATAATATCTTTGAATGCTCTTAAAGGAGTGGAGCAACATATTAGAGTTGAACTAATAATGTGAGCATGTAGCCCTAATTAATGTAAGTTGGGAAACACTAACCCTAATTTTGGGTAAAGGAAATGAAAAGCCCTAATTGACAGATAACCCTAATCCTGATAAAGGATGGAGGTGTTACTGATATTTCATATGATGTGACAAATGACTTACATGATTGTTATCATGACTATTAATCATGTAGACATCATGAGATGATGAACATAGCCAGACCTGAGCTATGACATTCATATAATAAATATGTTGACTGGCCTTATGTGCCTAATGTTGTTGTTGCTTAGGAAGAGTAACAAGAGGTATATGAACCTTATGAGTTCCATGAATAACTGTTACCTAGTAAAAGGTGATAAAAAAATTAAGGCCTTGTGAGCCATGTGAGATACTTGTGTAACAAGTATCATGTATACCTCGGTCTGAGAACCTGGAGGTAATAGTTACCTAACAAGTGGTAACAATGATAGTGATGAATTGAGGGTATGAATACCCAAAGTTGATAAGTATGACAATGATGATGTTGAGGGATATGAACTTTCCAAGAAATGAAATGAGGGACTAAGATCCCAATGTCTTATAAAGACTGAGAAATGATTAATGAAAATAGTATATATTCCTTTATAGCATTTGTCTGAATAAATTATGTTTGAGAACTTGATTGATGCTAAAAGAATATGCTAATGTACTTAATTAAACAAGTGAAATCATATCATGTAGAGCCCTGACCATAGATCCATCATCATCAGCAAATTGGTGATGGTGAAATGGGTTGCTCCGTGGCAAAAACCCAGAGGGAAAACTTTTGAGTATGTGGGGGTTATGGGTGTGAATATCCTTACGCCCTAATGGAGGAATTGATGCGAGTTAAACATTAAAACTCTCAATCCTTCATTACTTATATCAGGATGGATGTACACATCTCCCAATAATGTTAATGCCGGATTGATGGAGATAAACCAGAAATCTCACGATCACAAAGAGAGTACATCACGCCACTGTAACTCTAATAGTGAAGTTCCCAGTATACCCTAGAAAGCTATATATATATATATATATATATATATATATATATATATATATATATATATATATATATATATATATATATATATATATATATATATATATAACACAACAGAGACACAAGATGTCCTGCATGTGATCTCGCACTGACCGAGATGTGGGAGGTCTTGGTAGCCGGCTCTACCATTGACCTTGTATGGTACCGATTTCGACTTCGTAGTGGTTGGTTGGAGTATGAGCGGTATACCTCATCTCCTCAGGGCATAAGTGTGATTGTAAAATGTAATCAGCCATTTAGAATGTTTGCTTAAGGATTGAATATGGAAATTCATTGGATGATGTTATACTTCTTTTATGCATCTCTAGTTGGTAAATGTTATTTATATCTCTTTACATCCATTACAAATAGATAGATGAATTATGAATCTACCATAAGTAGATGAAATGTCCTCCTTAGGGAAGGAGATTACTTTACTCTGTTCATTCAATGTTTAATACTGCTGTTAATATATAAGAACTCCAGTTCAGTTTTAATCATAATAAACTACTATAACAATGTTTTGGCAGAGAGTTATATCTCCCTCTGGGAAAATTTACAATTGTCTCACCCCGTGGGATCCAATGTTTTTAGGTAAACGCAGAAGAAGAAGAAGAAGGAACCCTATAGCAAGGGAAAGGCTACAACATTATCAGAGACAACAATGATGACTCAGGTGGAGGCACTGGCTACCACGTTTTGTATAGATAGTAGTCCTATGTGTCGTCTCTGTACTCTTAGGTCCTCGGAGTCAATAGTCGGTGTTTTAATGAATCGAACTGAGATTTTGGCTTGATGCCTCGAAAGTTATATCCTGTCTGTATATTATGTCTTGAGACAACTGATGTTGTAATTCTCGAGAAGAGATAGTGCAAAACATGTACTTTGAAATAGAATGTAAATTTTATACCTTAGTTCTTGAAGAAAAAGATTTCCTATGTGTAGATCTCTTTGCAAAAAGTTTTAATTTTTAGTGATTTTCAGTAATCCACTGCAAATGATTCGTTTTCATGTTAGTTAATCTTGTTTTTGCGAGTAGTTTGTCACAATTTAGTGGTATCAGAACTCTAGGTTCACTGAGTCTACAGAGACATAGGACTAAGGTAATAGAGTCTGTTCTAGTGTCTTCCAATGTATCTGATAGTTTCTTCTGCCCATATAGGAGGAGAAGAACTTGAAGATGCCTGGATCACATGATGAACTTGCTACTAAGAGCAGCGTTGCTGCACTAGGAAGTGGTGCAAGGGATTGGACTAGGAGGGAACCAGTATCTGAATACCCTCAGTTGGACCAAGCAATAATAGAGAGCCCAACTTTCCAAGCTATGTATGGGCAATTCAGGGCAGCTGTGATGCATGCAGTGGACCATGCATTAGCAATGCAACCCAGATTACCGACCCCCAATAATGAAGTTATGGGCTCCAACAGAATTCCCAATCCACATCAACATGAGGAAGTAATAGAAAAGGTGGGAAGGAATATGTTACAACCTAAAAGCAGAATTTGCTATAGGTGTGGAAAGCCTGGACATATTGTAAAGAATTGTCCAATAAAGAACAAGGAAGAGAGAATTAAGAAAAGGCCCATCCAAATTCAGGGATAGAGGCCTAGTAGTTCTAAAAAGGGAAAGACTTTGGTACCACCAGTACAACCAGGGCCTAGAGCACCAAGGTAATGGTTATCTAGAAAAGGTAAATAACCTTTTAGACCACATCAGGAGCTTAGAACTTGTTACTTATGTAGAAAGGTAGGACATCTGGTAAGAGATTGTTCAGTCAGAATTGTTATGATGAATCAACCTATGAGGCAGAGTCAGCCTAAGGCAATGAATAATCCACGAATCATGATAGGTTAGACAAAATAATGTCATTCTTATATGTATTTTTATGGTTTCCAAAGTTAAATGAGAAGGAACATGGGAGTATATGTCCCACGTGAATCATTCCATGATACACTTGTATGGAATAACTTTGTATTGATCAAAACTCTATGGCGTTTCCATAATAATGAGGTGTTATGTGAGGACATGATGATATGATTCATGGGTAATATTTGTTTCCCTTTATCCGAGATTTCGGGGACAAAATCCTTGTTAGGGGTTTATAATTTGTAACATCCCTGACCTGGGTTACGCCTTAACCCTTGAAATTTTACTTAAGTAAGATAATTAATTTATTAATTTTATTTGGTGAAAAGCAATTAAGGCTCAAGAGGAGCTTATGTTTCAATTTTGGTCCTGTTTGAACAATGTTGAAGCAATGTTTGCTTATTTTGGACTAATGTGCAAATTACCCAAGTTAAGGGGTTAACTTGCAAATGTTAAATAATAATATGTTCCTATGATGTTGAGACATAATAAGAATGAATATGATGTAGTGGTATGGTTTCCACAAGCTTGGGCACCAAGATAGAGTTTGTTGGACAATGTTTGTGCATTAAAACCTAGTTTTGGTGTAAAGTGCAATTTACCCAAAACCTAGGACCCAATATGCAAATTACCACTTCAATGAGGTCCCTAATGTTTCTTGACATCATTTCGAGAAAAGAAAATGAGAGGGGCGCCTCATTTGAATTAAGTTGGAGGAGAGAATCGTGATATTAAAATAATCAAGATTTAAGCCCAATTGAAACCCTAATTCAATTTAATGCAAAAAAATAAATAAAATAATTGAAGGGGCCTTCAACCTAAATTAATATGGTTGGATTATGATGTGTGTGGACATCCTTAAGCCTTTCAAAGGCACGAGCATATCCTAAGGAGGTGAAATTCCACTCACCATTATTATAAGAAAAAGAAATCCCACTCAAAAATGGATATTGATATTATAAGGGTTAAGGTGCTTAATTTATTTTCCCTTTATTCTTGAATAATGGAAGGGAGCTCGGTGGGTATAGATATGAATTTTCATACAAGAAACCAAGGGGGAGATGGTGGAAACAATTTTGGAATTAAAATACTTTTATAAAGTATTTTCTCTCTCATTGAATTTCTTATAAAAAGACCCTTTCCAAGCCAAATGAAAGGCTTTTCTGTTTCCACTTCTTCTCCTTGCTTGGAAAACGACCAAGGGAGCGTGGGAGGACCAGGAGGACGACCCCCAACCTGTTGGTAAGGTTCTTGACCTTTTTCACCTTGATTCCATGGTGGAAATCAAAAATAAATTATGGATTTCTTCTTATTTCGATATCCTCTTCAACCCTAGCTAATCTTTTCAACCAAAAGCTTGAGGACGAGCCTAGGGGGAGTTGTAAAAGCTTCATCCACCATTTTTTCCGCGATCTTGGAGCTTTGGAGATCAATTGGAGGTGGGTTTTATAACTTGCACCCTTGATTTTGTTATTGGATTCAATTCCTTATCAAATAATGATCATTTCCACATTCACGATAATTGATTTGGTTGATGGATGTAATCACCATGGAAACCACAATAAGTTTCGTGATTTTAAAGCTTGAAGATGATAATCACACACCTCTCCAAATATCAAGACCAAACAGTCTCAATTCAAGTACTCAAATGGTTTCCCAAACCGTTTGGGAGCAAACAGTTTCAAACTGTTTGAGGGGAAACAGTTTCACCAAACCACATGAGGCCAAATGATTTCAGACCGTTTGGTGGTGTTGACCATTCGGAGATCTGTTGAAAATGATCTAGGTTAATGACCCATCAATTATGATTGATTAGTTCCAATTGGTTCATGAGTTGAAGGTCCATCAATCACCAAAACCCTAATCGAGTTAAGTGTTGATTTCCAATTTGTTTGAGTTTGAAACTTGGGTTGATTGACCCAAACGGTTTCAAAACCATTTGGGGATCACCCAAACGGTCTCAAGACTGTTTGGTGGTCACCCAAGACAGTTTGGAGGTCTAGGGTTGAGTATGGTTAGGTATTTGAAGATCCAAAGGTACTAAGTTAAAGTACAATCAAATGCTGATTTGGTGATCAATCCAATGATCCAAACCCTAATTGGTTGACTTGGATTTTGATGTTGACATGGGCAAATAGTCTAAAGACCATTTGGAGGTCATCCAAACGACCTCAAGACCGTTCGGGGTCAGGTCATGTTCAATTTGGATGATGGTTCAATGGTTTCAAAGTAACTAATCTTACATTTATTAATGTTGAAGGATCATCGATTCCAAACCCTAATCCAATTGATTCAAACCCTAATTGATGACCAATTGAGGGTCAATTGAGGGTCAAATCAGTTGAAGGTTGACCTATTTAAATCAATTGAAGTATGATGATATGTCTAATTGATGATTGGTTACATGAATTCAATGATTCAAGGAATCAACATTAGAAACCCTAATTCAATTTGATTGGTTGAGACCATATTTGGTCCATGCGGTTTTGAGGAGGTTTGGACCAAACGGTCTCAAGAACATTTGAGTCCAAACAGTCTCAAGACCGTTTGGGACCGAATGGTCTCAAGACCGTTTGGGACCAAACGATCCCAAACCGGTTGAGTTCATGCGGTCTCAAAAAGGTACTTTAGCAAACAGTTTCAAGTGACCAACTTTAGCAAACGATCTTGAAGGTCACCTTTAGCAAACGATCTTGAGGGTCACTGTTATGACCCACGTTGAGGTTAGCCAGTAAATATCTCAATTAACATGAAACACCTTGATTAGTGTTGAGTATATTATTAAATAGCATGGTTGATTAAGATAAGCTAAGTCATAAATCAATAGTTGAGATTTACTCATATGAGGTAATTAATGATGATATCAATGTTGATTATAAAGTTCATTAAGTTGAATCAAGTAAGCACAGATGCAATTTGAGCTTTGATCCAGTGAAATAGTTTAATCAGTATGATTTCATGCCTTGAGTAGGTAGAGGAGTTCGTGCTTGAAATGATGCAAAGAAATCATCTAAATCGGAACCCCGAGGCCATAGTTATGGCATTTTTGAGAATATTGGACTTGAGATGCAATTTCTCCAATTTTGTTTTTCACCCCTTTAAGAGGGTCGGCTACCCCTCTTTTCCTTTACTTCTATCCTGATAAAATAGGACTTCATCTTTGTCAGGTTGAGCGGCGCCTAACACCCAATCATCCGCGGCAAGGGGGGGATCTATGGGGCGATTTTGAGCGCCCATGGCATTGCGTAGCTGCGCCTACCTCCGCCCACTCCTCTCCTTCTCTTCTTCCTCGTCCTCCATGCCCTAGAGGCACCCTTTAGCCAGCGATCTGCTGGGCGGCACCCCAGCAAGAAGCTGCTACACGGCAGCCGTAGCAACGAATTAGGGTGATTCAACCGACGACTTACCTCCGCCCACCCTTCCTCTTCTGTCTTCCTCACCCTAGGTGCACGCGCGACACCTCAGCTAACTTGGGCGTCCGACCTGCTGCACAGAGAAGAAGCCGCAGCAATGGTCGGAGCTAGGGCCAGTGGCTGGGAGCCCTCTTGGGCGCAGCCAACATTCCAGAAACAATCGCCTCGAGCTCGGCCACGAGATGGGAGCAGAAATTCGAAGCCTTGGCTTCGATCTAGCATCCTAGCCGGACTACCTTCAACCTGTATGTGGGGGAAATTGTTGCCGTATTTCAGCAGGTGCTAAACCAGTAGCAATTGGGCGCATGAGACACCAAGGAAAGATAGCTTTGACCCCGGCCTTGAGGCCTAGGTACAAATCCGCAACCCTAGTCCTCGATTCAGCTATTAACCGAGTTCACCTTCAACCTGAACGTGTGTGGAAGTTACTGTTTGGTTGTAACAGGTCCAAATTGGGAAAATCCAAGGTTGAAGACAACCCTCTGGACGCGTTTCCAGACGAATCCGGACATCCCAAATCGCTGTGAATAGGGTTTCATTTATTTATCATTAATAAACTCAGGCGTTTGAATATTTTCTGTTTTGTGCGCGAATTACGCTGATAACAGGCGTTATCAGGCGTCGGGCAGCGTTTGGCGTCGCCCGACCTTTTAGCTCATGAAATGCTTCTAGACACTGTTATATGATTAAATTTAGCATTTGAACAGTATGGATTGAATCAGTAGATTTATATGGTTCATTGGAACCTATATTGCTCATTTGAATGTTGAAATTAGAAATTCATGTCTGAAAATGGTATGATTTGGGTATGAACTTAGACAATGAAGATTTCTGATAAATTATCAGATGTACGATTTCAAAGTTGATATGAATAAATAAAATATGCATGAAAACCTTAATTGCATATATCTTTTGACGTTAATATGTGTAAATTGATATTTACATGAAATGGCACATTTCTCTAAAATATTACCAGAAATTCTCAAGTATTGTTATTAAATTGTATTGTGATATGTAATTAACTCTTAATTGAGTTAAGTGATGCACAAACCAGGATTTGGGTTAATGTGCACGTTTTTTGAGAATTTTAGAGAATTGATAATTGTTGAGTATGATTCTCATATGTGAAGTAAATTTCTTTAATTTGTGCAATAAGATGTTCAATTGTGTAAATTCGCTATGTATGTGCCAAATTGAAATAAGTTGGGTTATTTATGCATTTCTAATTTGTCTGAATGCCTGGTATGAGAATTTCTCAGAATTTACAATGATTTGAAATATATTGCTCTATCGGTTTAGAATGACAGTGTATTGTGATCTGATATGAAATCAGTAAATGTGATATTCCTGTTTAAGTGTTTATATGTTAATCAGTTAATAGACTTAGGTGCCCTAACACCGTAGAACCCCTTTGAGAGGTCTGCTTCTTAGGGGTGAAACTCGTGTTGCAACAATAACTGTGCGGAGTCACGGTGGCACGAGGACAGAGAGGCAGTGTTCAACAATAATCCATGCAGAGTCACGGTGGCACTGGAGTAAATAGGGGTTATTCAACAATAATCCGTGCGGAGTCACGGTGGTAACCCAGTGAGACTCTCCGCCTGTGTACTCAGGTTAGAGGAGGAGTCTACAGCACTCAGAGTTAGTGCAATGAGGCCGGAGAGCCTGTGGTCCTGTAGCAGAACTGGGCTGGCAGTCAGACTTAGCATTTCCCGGGTGTGTCGCTAAGTCTTGTACGGTGGGATCGTAGTTCGCTACAGATCTTTATATGCAGAGTACACTGCATAAGATTAGGGCATAATAATGATATAATTATGTAATCATATAGGATCACAGTAAACTTAATATGTTAAGAGATTTGAATTTCCGTACCAATTCTCTATATCAGTTTATTTGTTTAAAATATCTGATGTTGCTTTGAAATGAGATTGTTATCTGTAAATATGCTATGTCATTAGAACTGCCCTGTTTAGTACTGCACTTATCTTTTATTTCAATTTTATCTATCTGATGAGTTGTTTAGTGATAGCTAAATGAAATGCTATTCACTGAGCGAGTAGGCTCATCCCTCTACTCAAACATTTTCAGGTCAACATCAGCAACAGGAATCAGAAGGATCTTTTCATCCTAACGCTTAGTCTGTAGAAGGTATATGTAGTTAGTTTAGATAGAGGTCTCTTAGTCCTTTCCCCTCGGTCCTTGGGACATTGTGTGGGTGAGAGAGAGTGTGTATGTGGAATGTGTATAAAGATGAAAATTTAACTGTTATGTTTACTTTCTGTTAAACAATGTTACATGTTGTAAACTCTGTTTATGTACTCTAGCCAGTTTAATTGAAATGCTTCCACAATAGTTTATTATGTTTTAGTTTACAGAAATAATCCAGATATCATTACGAGGTTTTAAAAAGAAAAAGTTCTCAGTGATTTGTTATGTGATAATCCCTCCGTCGTGCCCTAATCTCATGATTAGTGGTTAGTGTGAGATCGGGGTGTGACATATTGGTATCAGAGCTTAGGTTGAGTACATAGTTACTCACAGTCCAAGTCAGGGGACGATAAGAGACCAATAGGATTAGGACTTAAGTGTCTTCCTTCTAACTGCAATTTTCTAACAGGAAGTGTTCTGTTATACTATTGGAGATGGCAGGAAGAGGACGTGGTCACGAGAACCAAGTAAAGAGCTTAGTTTGAGTCGTTAAGGATCATTAGGATCAAAAGATAAAGTTATAAGTGAGGAAAATAAGAAGTGATATGCCTTTAGCTCTGGGAGGTCTGAGTGTTTAGATACCCTGGCCAAGTGTCTGAATACTTAGATTGACCAGTATCAAGCTACTCTGTCTATTCTTCTCTGGATGCCCTGGCCAGGTATGCAGAGGAAGGATAGGCTAGAGACAAACCCTAGAAATCTTAGGGTTAAGAAATCGGAAATTAATACAGGAGTAAGAGATTAAACATAGGATGCGATGCAACTCTTGCCTTATATTGCTTATTTGATTGGAAATCACTAGAAATGCTCTTATATGTATGAATTTAGATTTTCAGTTTGTAGAATAAATATGATTCTTTTATATTGATTGAGTGTCATGAAGTGATTTATTTATTGTTTATATTCTTTGTATTAAGTATACCAGAAGTTATGTTTAAATGAGTTTGCCCTAAGTGGATATTCTTTCCACATGTTTGAGATTAATAGGAGTTGGTTAATCCTGAGTAGCTCTTGGCTTCAGGACTACAGGTTCGGCCTGGTCCGGCTGGCAGGATGCGTTACTGAGATCTAATGACTCCTATTAATAGTATAATAAGAGTAGACTCTGGATAATTTAGACTCACATCATAGTAAGAATGTACATACACTAAGATGTTGAGATATAAGAGAATAATTAGAACAACTAAGAATTAGTTGGAACTGATATCGGAGACCCAACATTGGGACCTCATATGAGCAATCCTTAATCAGAAATAAAGGAACACAATAAGGTTCAAATTAAATTTAATGATTAGGTGAGAAATACCCTTAATGGTACTAATCAATAATGCATAACAAATGCATGGATCCAATACATGATTAGTAAACCCTAGTTGAGGGTGTATCCTTATAAACCCTGGTTGAGGGTGTATCCTTGTGAAACCCTAGTGGAGGGTGTATCATTGTGAACCCTGGTTGAGGGTGTATCCTTGTGAAACCCTAGTTGAGGGTGTATCGTTGCGATTGTTTATAGACAAATTTATAATAAAGTTATGCCTTAAACTAAGATAAGTCCATATCATGTGAGATAGCTGGACAATTCTAATGTGTGGCCTATGCATTATATGCTAGGGGTGAGTATTTTGTGATGGAATGCATTAAGAGGGGAAATACCTTAATATATACAAGATAAAGTTGGTTAACTCAAGAGGGTCTGAATTATTGAGAAATGGGGAACCCTAACCCTAATTTGGGGAAAAGGGAATGATAAGCCCTGTTTGATAGTGAACCCTAATTCCTGGTTAAGGAATGATGGTGTTACTATTGTATCACATGATGTGATGAATATCTTGTGTGACTGTTATCATGCCTAATAACCATGCAGGTATGATGAGATGATGAATATAGCCAAGTTTGGGCTGTGACATTTATATAATAAATGTTGATTGGCTTTTTGTGTGTTGATGTTGTTGTTGCTTAATAAAAGTAATAATGTGTACGAATTTTATGAGCCATGTGAATAAGTTGTTGCCTAGTGAGAGGTGACAAGATGTGAATGGCCTTGTGAGCCATGTGAATAAGTTATTGCCTAGTGAGAGGTGACAAGATATGAATGGCCTTGTGAGCCATGTGTGATGCTTGGGTAACAAGTAACATGTTTATTTGTAGCATTTGTGTTAATAAGTTATGCTAGAGAACTTGGCTGATGTTACATTTTTGTTATATATCTATAGTTCATTGATGATTATTCATATCTGTTGTATTCATTACAAGTAGATGGATGAACTTATGAGATCTAAAGTTTGATTTCAAACTAAGGAAGCAAAGTCACATCACAATAATGCTATGTTACTGATAAGGACCAAACCCTAGAATGTTTAGAGTTGTAGTAGTTCAAGGGATGTCACTAGTGATTTGACCTTGAATACTAGTATCTCTATAAAACAAGATCATATGATTTGCACTATGAAAAGGTAACCTAGCACTAATAAAATCCAGGGTTTAAAGGTAGTTAATCTGAAAGGTAGATAAACAATATGAAAATGATTCAGAGAAAAGAATAAGATACAAATTTGAAATGTAATAAATGTGTTTGAAACAAAAGGAGAAATACAATATAAGTGAAGTGCGATATGAAATAAATTCTTACAGTAATAATAAGAATGAGGAATAATCTATTCTTACCTTGTGTGTTTCAATTTTTTTTTTGGGATGTTTATTCTATATGATCAAAATGAGAAGGATAAGTAACAAGAAGTAAGTAGCATAGAATGAGGAGAATTACTCGTCACATGATCTGGAATTAGTTGTTGTAGTTCATGCTCGTAAGACATGACGTTACTATCTTTATGGTGAGGTGTGCCAAGTGTTTATAGATCATAAGAGCTTGAAATATATCTTTACTCAGAAGGATCTGAATATTAGACATCGGAGATGATTAGAATTGATTAAGGATTATGATGTAATGATAGATTATCATCCTGGAAAAGTGAATGTGGTAGCAGATGCCCTCAGCAGGAAATCAAGTTCAACAACTGATGCATTCTCTATGGCATGTTTCGAGAGAGACATGCTAGTAGAAATGTGAAAGTTGAACTTAGACTTAAGGGTGACATAACATAGTGGTTTGATTGCATAGATGCAAGTCAAGCCTACTTTTTATGATCAGATCAAGGAACTTCAGCAGAATGATAGTGAGTTACAACAGATCATGCATGATATGACAAAGGGAAAAAGACCAAATTTTAGGTTTTTAGATGATGGTTGTTGTATCCACATGATAGGTTGTGTACCTCAAGACATTGATTTGAAAGAAAAGATTCTTGAGGAAGCACATGCATCGATGTACGCTATACTTCTAGGTAACACTAAGATGTACATGAATCTCAAGGAGTTGTATTGGTGGTCTGGTATGAAGAGGATGTAGCTGAGTATGTGACTAGGTGTGGTGTGTGCCAGTAGGATAAGGCTGCGCATCAGAAACCTGCAGGTATTCTGTAGTCTCTTCCTATACTAGAGTGGAAATGGAAACATATCACAATGGATTTTATGGTAGGGTTACCTAGGACACCTAAAGGTTGTGACTCGATATGGTGATTGTGGATAGACTGACTAAGTCTGCTCACTTTCTTCATGTTAAGTCAACCTTTGATGTCTCGAAGTTGGCTAAGATATACGTGGATGAAATAGTCAGGTTACATGGTATTCCTGTTTCAATCATATCATATAGAGATTCTAAGTTCTTTGAAATCAGTGGACAAAAGTTGAGATTCTGTACCACTTTCCACACACAAACGGATGGTCAGTCCGAGAGGACCATTCAAACTCGTGAGGACATGTTGAGAGTAGTTGAAAGCTGCTCAGGACAAATAGAAGAGTTACACTGAGAAGAAGCGTTGATCTCTTGAGTTTTAGGTTGGTGATGAAGTGTATTTGAAGGTTTCACCATGGAAAGGAGTGTTGAGGTTTGGCAAAAGAGACAAAGTGATTCTTAGGTTTATGGGCCCGTATCCTATCATTGAGAGGATTGGACCTGTATCCTATAAGTTGGATTTTCCATCTGAGTTGGCTAATCTATATGATGTATTTCATGTATCGATGTTAAAGAAGTGTTACCCTGGTCCAGAGGAGATAGTGGGCCCCAAACTCGTACAGTTCAGACCTGATATGTCCTATGTCGAGGGACCAATACAGATAGCTGATCGGAGAAATCAAGGAGATCAAGAATAGATATACCGTTAGTGAAGGTTTTGTGGAGAAACCACAACCTAGAGGAAGTCATATGAGAGTTTTGGGTCAGATATGCGAAACAAGTTTCCTTTTCTCTTTTAGGAATTTCGGGACGAAATTCTTATAAGGGAGGGAGATTGTTATGACCCACATTGAGGTTAGCCAGTAAATATCTCAATTAACATGAAACACCTTGATTAGTGTTGAATATATTATGAAATAGCATGGTTGATTAAGATAAGCTAAGTCATGAATCAATAGTTGAGATTTACTCATATGAGGTAATTAATGATGATATCAATGTTGATTATAAAGTTCATTAAGTTGAATCAAGTAAGCACAGATGCAATTTGAGCTTTGATCCAATGAAACAGTGTAATCAGTATGATTTCATGGCTTGAGTAGGTAGAGGAGTTCGTGCTTGAAATGATGCAAAAGAAATCATCTAAATCGGAACCCCGAGGCCATAGTTATGACATTTTTGAGAATATTGGACTTGAGATACAATTTCTCCAATTTTGATTTTCACCCCTTTAAGAGGGTCGGCTACCCCTCTTTTCCTTTACTTCTATACCGATAAAACAGGACTTCATCTTCGTCAGGTTGAGCGGCGCCTAACACCCGATAATCCGCGACAAGGGGGGGATCTATGGGGCGATTTTGAGCGCCCATGGCGTTGCGTAGCTGCGCCTACCTCCACCCACTCCTCTCCTTCTCTTCTTCCTCGTCCTCCATGCCCTAGAGGCGCCCTTTAGCCACCGATCTGCTGGGCGGCGCCCCAGCAAGAAGCTGCTACACGACAGCCGTAGCAACGAATTAGGGTGATTCAACCGGCGACTTACCTCCGCCCACCCTTCCTCTTCCGTCTTCCTTGCCCTAGGTGCACGCGCGACACCTCAGCTAACTTGGGCGTCCGACCTACTGCACAGAGCAGCAGCCGCAGCAATGGCCGGAGCTAGGGCCAGTGGCTGGGAGCCCTCCTAGGCGCAACCAACATTCCAGAAACGATCTCCTCGAGCTCGGCCACGAGATGGGAGCAGAAATTCGAAGCCTTGGCTTCGATCTAGCATCCTAGCCGGACTACCTTCAACCTGTACGTGGGGGAAATTGTTGCTTGATTTCAGCAGGTGCTAAACCAGTAGCAATTGGGTGCATGAGACACCAAGGAAAGATAGCTTTGACCCCGGCCTTGAGGCCTAGGTACAAATCCGCAACCCTAGTCCTCGATTCAGCTATTAACCGAGTTCACCTTCAACCTGAACGTGTGTGGAAGTTACTGTTTGGTTGTAACAGGTCCAAATTGGGCAAATCCAAGGTTGAAGACAACCCTCTAGACGCGTTTCCGGACGAATCCGGACATCCCCAATTGCTGTGAGTAGGGTTTCATTTATTTATCATTAATAAACTCAGGCGTTTGAATATTTTCTATTTTGTGCGCGAATTACGCTGATAACAGGAGTTATCAGGCGTCGGGCAGCGTTTGGCGTCGCCCGAACTTTTTAGCTCATAAAATGCTTCTAGACACTGTTATATGATTAATTTTAGCATTTGAACAATATGGATTGAATCAGTAGATTTATATGGTTCATTGGAACCTATATTTCTCATTTGAATGTTGAAATTAGAAATTCATGTCTGAAAATGGTATGATTTGGGTATGAACCCAGACAATGAAGATTTCTGATAAATTATCAGATGTACGATTTCAAAGTTGATATGAATAAATAAAATATGCATGAAAACCTTAATTGCATATATCTTTTGAGGTTAATATGTGTAAATTGATATTTACATGAAATGGCACATTTCTCTGAAATATTACCAGAAATTCTCAAGTATTGTTATTAAATTGTATTGTGATATGTAATTAACTCTTAATTGAGTTAAGTGATGCACAAACCAGGATTTGGGTTAATGTGCACATTTTTCGAGAATTTTAGAGAATTGATAATTGTTGAGTATGATTCTCATATGTGAAGTAAATTTCTTTAAATTGTGCAATAAGATGTTCAATTGCATAAATTCGCTATGTATGTGCCAAATTGAAATAAGTTGGGTTATTTATGCATTTCTAATTTGTCTGAATGCATGGTATGAGAATTTATCAGAAATTACAATGATTTGAAATATATTGCTCTGTCGGTTTAGAATGACAGTGTATTGTGATATGATATGAAATCAGTAAATGTGATATTCCTGTTTAAGTGTTTATATGTTAATCAGTTAATAGACTTAGGTTCCCTAACACCGTAGAACCCCTTTGAGAGGTCTGCTTCTTAGGGGTGAAACTCGTGTTGCAACAATAACTGTGCAGAGTCACGGTGGCATGAGGACAGAGAGGCAGTGTTCAACAATAATCCGTGCGGAGTCACGGTGGCACTGGAGTAAATAGGGGTTATTCAACAACAATCCGTGCGGAGTCACGGTGGTAACCCAGTGAGACTCTCCGCCTGTATACTCAGGTTAGAGGAGGAGTCTAGAGCACTCGGAGTTAGTGCAATGAGGCCGGAGAGCCTGTAGGCCGGAGAGCCTGTGGTCCTGTAGCAGAACAGGGCTGGCAGTCAGACTTAGCATTTCCCGGGTGTGTCGCTAAGTCTTGTACGGTGGGATCGTAGTTCGCTACGGATCTTTATATGCAGAGTACACTGCATATGATTAGGGCATAATAATGATAAAATTATGTAATCATATAGGATCACAGTAAACTTAATATGTTAAGAGATTTGAATTTCTGTACCAATTCTCTATATCAGTTTATTTGTTTAAAATATCTGATGTTGCTTTGAAATGAGATTGTTATCTGTAAATCTGCTATGTCATTAGAACTGCCCTGTTTAGTACTGCACTTATCTTTTATTTCAATTTTATCTATCTGATGAGTTGTTTAGTGATAGCTAAATGAAATGCTATTCACTGAGCGAGTAGGCTCATCCCTCTACTCAAACATTTTCAGGTCAACATCAGCAACAGGAATCAGAAGGATCTTTTCATCCTAACGCTTAGTCTGTAGAAGGTATATGTAGTTAGTTTAGATAGACGTCTCTTCGTCCTTTCCCCTCGGTCCTTGGGACATGGTGTGGATGAGAGAGAGTTTGTATGTGGAATGTGTATAAAGATGTAAATTAACTGTTATGTTTACTTTCTGTTAAACAATGTTACATTTTGTAAACTCTGTTTACGTACTCTAGCCAGTTTAATTGAAATGCTTCCACAATAGTTTATTATGTTTTAGTTTACAACAATAATCTGGATATCATTACGAGGTTTTAAAAAGAAAAAGTTCTCAGTGATTTTTTATGTGATAATCCCTCCGTCGCGCCCTAATCTCGTGATTAGTGGTTAGTGTGAGATCGGGGTGTGACAGTCACCTTTAGCAAATGATCTTGAAGGTCACCTTTAGCAAACGATCTTGACGGTCACCTTTAGCAAATGATCTTGAAGGTCACCTTTAGCAAACGATCTTGAGGGTCACCTTTAGCAAATGATCTTGAAGGTCACATTTAGCAAATGATCTTGAGCGTCACCTTTAGCAAACCAAGACCATTTGGAGGTTTATTGAGCAAGACCGTTTGAGGTATGATTTGGTCAAGACCGTTTGGGGTCTAAGTGGCCATGACCGTTTGGTGGATAACTGACCAAAACCACATGGGTACTTAAAGTGGTTAAAGGACAAATTGATTAAATGATCAATACAAGATGTAATCAAATATGATTATAGTAATTGAATCTTAATGAGACAAGGTGATTATTACGCTTTGAATAATTAAGCTTTAATGATCATGGTGATAATGACATAACCCATGATGTCAATTATTCTTCAAGTTAAGTTGACTTAGCTTAAATCAAGGCTGAAGTAAACATCATCTTATAGAAGATGAGAGGGAAGACTTCCTACATGAATGATAATCATGTAGTGGACTTTCAATATGAATGGATGTCTAATTAGGGTATGATCCTTCATAGTGAGATCATGAAACCCTAATTATGAAGGTTAATGAATCATAACCCTAATTGAGGGCATTGATAGGTGAAATTCTAATATATGATGATGACATGATCTTAATTCATGGTAATGACATGAGAAACCCTAATTCAGGGTACTTTGATGATCATTCCTACTTGGGATGAATAGTAAACCCTAATTATGGGTTGTTGATTATAAACCCTAATCAAGGGTAATGCAATGTGAATAGTAAATCCTAATTGAGGGTGAATCCATATAAACCCTAATTGAGGATGATTCCATGTGAAATCCTAATTGAGGGTGAATCCATATAAACCCTAATTGAGGGTGATTCCATGTGAAATCCTAATTGAGGGTGAATCCATGATAAATCCTAATTTAGGGTAATGTTATGAGAATCCTTAATTAAGATTAATGTTATGAGAAACCGTAATCTAGGGTAATGTTATATGAAACCCTAATTAAGAGTAATATTGTGGAAACCCTGAAGAATGATGTGAAGTGAGACTTAAATCTTAGATGATGCCATATAATGATATGTGGTATAATGGCCAATACACTAAAGTAGGATGTGGTTATTACAATCAAGTAAAATGAGGATGTTATAACCATGAAGGGTAAAGTTGATGAACTATATAAATGATAGTGTTGATACCCTAATGAATAAGAGTCTAAAGGACAAGATGATGACTAGAACATTATATATCTAATTTCATGTATGTATAACAATCCTATACATCTTACAATGATGAGGGTATGAAACTCTGAGAAGTGAAGTATGAAATATTACATAATGGAGTGAAATACATCCTAAGAGTTGACATACCTAAAATAGTTGATAATGATTTATTCTATATCAACAATGCATAATCATGGGATAAGTTCATATCACTAAAAGATGGTTGGACAATTTTAATATGTGACCAATGTACCATATGATGAAAGTGACAAGTTAGTGGATAAAGTATTAAGAGGGGAAATACCTTAATACAAAGATATCTGAATTATTTAAGTAAGAAGGATATGAGAAGAAAGTGATATGTCAAGACATGATAGATATCACATTCAACATTTTTAGTATAGACATACCTTGATGAGCCTCTTATCCAATATCCTTGGATAAGAAACACATGGAGTGTGTGATATGCAATTGTTACAATAAAGTTGTAATAATTCAATGTACTTTTGATAAATGTTGACTAATATACCTTGAGAATGGGGTTAAGCCAAATCAATGAGTATGATGTAATCATACCATGACAAGGATAAGAAATAAACTCATATCTTGAATTGATGATCATTAATGATATATGATGAGAATGGTGATCATAAGAAAATACTTATACTATCTTTGAATGCTCTTAAAGGAGTGGAGCAACATATTAGAGTTGAACTAATAATGTGAGAATGAAGCCCTAATTAATGTAAGATGGGAAACACTAACCCTAATTTTGGGTAAAGGAAATGAAAAGCCCTAATTGACAGATAACCCTAATCCTGATAAAGGATGGTGGTGTTACTGATATTTCATATGATGTGACAAATGACTTACATGATTGTTATCATGACTATTAATCATGTAGACATCATGAGATGATGAACATAGCCAGACCTGAGCTATGGCATTCATATAATAAATATGTTGAATGGCCTTATGTGCCTAATGTTGTTGTTTCTTAGAAAGAGTTATAAGAGGTATATAAACCTTATGAGTTCCATGAATAACTGTTGCCTAGTAAAAGGTGATAAAATAATTAAGGCCTTGTGAGCCATGTGAGATACTTGTGTAACAAGTATCATGTATACCTCGGTTTGAGAACCTAGAGGTAATAGTTACGTAACAAGTGGTAACAGTGATAGTGGTGAATTGAGGGTATGAATACCCAAAGTTGATAAGTTTGATAATGATGATGTTGAGGGATATGAACTTACCAAGAAATGAAATGAGGGACTAAGATCCCAATGTCTTATAAAGACTGAGAAGTGATTAATGAAAATAGTATATGTTCCTTTATAGCATTTGTCTGAATAAGTTATGTTTGAGAACTTGACTGATGCTAAAAGAATATGCTAATGTACTTAATTAAACAAGTGAAATCATATCATGTAGAGCCCTGGCCATAGATCCATCATAGTCAGCAAATTGGTGATGGTGAAACGGGTTGCTCTGCGGCAAAAACCTGGAGGGCATACTTTTGATTATGTGGGGGTTATGGGTGTGAATATCCTTACGCCCTAATAGAGGAATTGATGTGAGTTAAACATTAAATCTCTCAATCCTTCATTACTTATACTTGGATGGATGTATCATGAATCCCCCGATGATTGGGACATATGCATTACACATCTCCCAATAATGTTAATGCCAGATCAATGGAGATAAACACGAAATCTCACGATCACGAAGAGAGTACAACACGCCACTGTAACTCTAATAGCGAAGTTTCCAGTATACCCTAGAAATCTATATATATATATATATATATATATATATATATATATATATATATATATATATATATATATATATATATATATATATATATATATATATACAACAGAGACACAAGATGTCCTGCATGTGATGTCACGCTGACCGAGATGTGGGAGGTCTTCATAGCCGACTCTACCATTGACCTTGTGTGGTACCGATTTCGACTTTGCAGTGGTCGGTTGGAGTATGAGAGGTATACCTCATCTCCTCAGGGCATAAGTGTGATTGTAAAATGTAATCTGTTGTTTAGCATGTTTGCTTAAGGATTGAATACATAAATTCATTGCCTGATGTTATACTTCTTTTATGCATCTCTAGTTGATAAATGTTATTTATATCACTTTACATCCATTGCAAATAGATAGATGAATTATGAATCTACCATAAGTAGATGCAATGTCCTCCTTAGGGAAGGAGATTACTTTACTCTGTTCATTCAATGGTTAATACTGCTGTTAATATATAAGAACTCCAGTTCAGTTTTAATCATAATAAACTGCTGTAACAATGTTTTGGCGGAGAGTTATATCTCCCGCTGGGACAATTTACAATTGTCTCACCCCCGTGGGATCCAATGTTTTTAGGTAAATGCAGAAGAAGAAGCAGGAACCCTATAGCCAGGGAAAGGCTACAACAGTATCAGAGACATCCGTGATGATTCAGGTGGAGGCACTGGATGCCAAGTTTTGTATAGATAGTAGTCCTATATGTCGTCTCTATACTCTCAGGTCCTCGGAGTCAATAGTCGGTGTTTTAATGAATCAAACCGAGATTTTGGCTTGATGCCTCAAAAGTTATATGTTGTCTGTATATTATGTCTTGGGACAGCTGATGTTGTAATTCTCGAGAAGCGATAGTGAAAAACATGTACTTCAAAATAGAATGTAAATGTTATACCTTAGTTCTTGAAGAAAAAGATTTCCTATGTGTAGATCTCTTTGCAAAAAGTTTTAAGTTTTAGTGACTTTCAGTAATCCACTGCAAATGATTCATTTCCGCATTAGTTAATCTTGTTTTTGCGAGAAGTTCGTCACAGAAAAGGAAAGTTAGAGAATAATTTTCAATCCTACAGTCTGTGATTGGTGTTCCAGTGAATGTATAATTCCTTTGTCTCTGATATCCTGAATGACCTCAAGGCATAAAGTCGTCATCCTTTCAATGTTCATTCATGTTTCTTGAACTAGAGCAAACTGTATGAGATATATGTGACATTAATATCATATATTGATTCACATGTGCATGTGCATGCCTTTCTCAGTCTCTCTTATCAAGTGGCCTGGTCATCATACTCCCTTAGGAGGGACAAATCTCATATCTATCACTCACATTCTATCTCATGCGTCAAAGCCACCCAATCATCACCGTTATAACAACCCATGTTTCATGACTATGTTTGATGATGTCAAAGTGTACCCAATCACATTCGACGAGTGCAGTGATTTCAGGTCTAAGAATCACAATCACCACCATCACTATGAGAGATGACTCTGACTACCATGTCATGGTTCCATGTATCACTCTCATGGTGGGTCTATCTGATACACTGATCTCTAACATATATCTATGTGCTTGGTTTGATATCATATATCATGACTAATGAGACATTATCATCAACCAACACACACTCTAGTCTTGATGTGTCATTGTTGTCTATCAACCTTCCACAATGACATCTGACTAGGGACATAACAAGAATGTACATACTCTTAGCATCTGTATGATCTCATTGTTCAGGTCCCCAACCTAAAGACATATGTCATTGAGTATTGTCATTCTTTAGACATTCATTCTACTCCATCATTTATCTCATAATCGATTGAGCTAGAATAAATTGGAAGCTTACCTTTAATATTTATCAAATCAACAAGAACATATGCCAATCCAATCATCATATGATTGGATCTCTGGGCATACATACCAACAAAATCCATATAAAAACTCAGTGACAAGGAGTGTGCCATCTTCCATAGATCTACCCTGCAAAAATGCTACTTGATTAGGGGAAATAATCTCCTTCAACACCCCTTTGAGCCTAGTGTCTAGAAGCTTGGAGACAATCTTATAGAAGATTGAGAAACATGTTGCAGAATGATAATCAATGATTTAGGCAGGTGATGCCTTTTTGCATATCAGCCTGATGAAGGTATGATTCATCTGCTTGATGATATGTCCTCCCACGAGAAACCATCTAACATCCCAAAATTTTTTTGCCTTGATGATCTCCCAGTTGGCTTGAAAGAAACATCCATTGAAGCCGTTAGGTCCAGGGGCCTTGTCGGCCCCAATGGAGAAAACCATAGATCTAACATCCTCTTCAGAGGCTAGTCCATAGAGCACACAAATCATCTTGCAAGTCATTTTGCTTGCAGGGAGATCACAATCGCCATCAATCTGATCGTTGGTGTAACTCATTTACACTCAACTCTTCCTTTTATTACCATAGAATGAGTCCTTTAATACTTCACAAGTACTTAAATAAGTTCTTTATGGTATTCCAATGACTCTCACAGGAAGTAGACAGACATCCACTCCTCATGTCCATTACATACGAGATAGCTGGATGAGCATATCATATTGTCATGTCCAATACATATAAGATGATGAGTGCATATATATATTCTTGTCATGTCCAACACATACAAGATAATGGGATGATTACATACATGATAGACCCAATTGCAAATTCATAAGGCATCTATCTATGTGTTCCTATTCTTCATAAGAATTTGGGACACTTGGCATCTGAGAGACTAACTCCATGTAACATGGACAAGTTTTCTCCCACTGAATCTTTTCATACTGAACCCTTCAATACAAACTGCCAATGTATGCTCTCTTTTTATCAGGTCAAGAGACTTTCTAGAACTATCTCTATAGGTCTCTATTCCTATCACATATGATATTTCTCTTTATTCCTTTAAAGAAGGTATTTCCACACCAGTTTCGTTTTATTCCTCATCATCATGTGGAATGTGAATACGCTCTCACTAAATCTTTGTAATCATAGATCCCTTCTTTATTTTGATATATCAGTCAAACCTTTTGACTATAGAATCAAAGTAAAGACTCCAGTTCTGAGATGCTTGTGTTTAATCAACCATATTGATTAAACTCTTGTAACTTATAGACTACATTTGCATTAACAAAATTATAAAACCCTTCAGGTTGTGTCACATACACAACCTCATGTTATTCCTTCTAGGAATGTAGTTTTAATATCCATATGCCAAATTTCATAGTCTTCAAGTTCCAATTAGCAAGCACAATCCTTTATGGCCTATAGCCACCACAATTGGTTAAATAAAATTATCAGGTTCAACACCTTGAACTCACTTGAATTTATCTCAACAAATCATCTCTTTAAATGTCATCTATGCCAGTTTTAAGTCTTAAGACCCAATTGAATTTATGGGCTTTATCCCTGTAAGTGCTACCATTAAGGTCATACCTTATTTGGTTCACATGAAAGTCATTTTGGATCTTATGGCTTCAAGCCATAACTCAAAATCTGGTTCCTCAACATCATCTAGATAGATTATTGGCTCATCATTATATGACCAATTCATCACCTTTGAGTTTGTAGGATATCATTATCCATCAAGCTCAAGATGTTTTTGTACTAGATATATGAGGTGTATCTGTTACATAAGGAATTTGAGATTCCACAACATTTGTGATTCTTAATCTCCTTTTGTATCTTTATTTAGTGTAAAGCATGTTCTTTAGAAGAATTCTAGAAGATTAGTTATTTGTTTGATGATCATGCTCTTACTATATAGAGTATGATTCCTTCTTTTATTTAGACATCATTATGCCTTAATTATGAGTTCTCTATGATACACTATCATAGTTACTCACAAGGTCCTCAAACATTTGGTTTAAGTATCTCGTTCATTGATCATATCAAGAATTAATACTTCTTACCAAGTTTGTTCTTCATTTATGATACTCTTGAACATTTCAAGATATCCATATATGAAGTATTAGCATTTACTCCAATAGGTATGTATATACATCAATATGTATTTTACCTAATAGAATAGTCATTCTCCCACTACATCTAGTAAATATTGACTTGTCATCATGCCTAATAAACAAGACATTCATATCTCTTAATGGTTCATTAACCAAGAGAGTCTAGCTTTATCCATCAACATGAAACCTAGAGATGAATTTCTCATTCATTTGTTTAGATGATAATTCTAATTAATTGTTTGAGTCATCAATAAATTTTTGGTATCATTTATTTTATGTTATGCATATTAAGTACCATAAGATAAATAAGGCATTTTCCATAAAAGATCATATCTTTGAAATTGAAACATGAACTTTATTGATAGACATCCTTGTCATTACAAGATGTAGAAATAAAATGTTTCTATTTATTGGAAAAATGAAATAGCAGTTCATAACTCTATTACATGCCCTTTGGGCTGAAATAAACTAAAAGGTACTACTATCTATGGCAGCAACACTTGCTCCAATGTTGATGAGTGTTCCTTCTTGGTCCTTTCATAAAGGCCATCACTTATTTTCAGATCCTGCACACATATATGTCAGATCTATATCTTGGTATCATATACCTAAGTTAAAGAAGAATTTTAAGTTTATTTCATAATACCTGAGGTGGAGACTTCCATCCCATTCTTCTTCTTCTTTAGTTCATCTATGTAGAGAGGGTAATTTCTCTTCCATTGTCCTGGCTCATGACAGTGGTGACATTTTCCTCCCTTGTTTGCACCTCCTTTGGCTTTAAGAGTTGAAGATGACTTGGGCCGCTGGCTTGCATCAGAACCTTTCTTTGCTTTGCCCTTGCCCTTACCTTTAGACTTTCCCTTCTTTCTACTGATCATCATTACATATTTGGGTTTGTCTTTCTTCATCTGTGCCTCAGCTGTCCTCAAAATTCCCAACAACTCTGTCAGTGGCCTATTAAAGTTGTTCATGTTGTAGTTCATCAAAAACTGACTATAGGATTCTGGCAACGATTGTAGTATCACATTAGTAGCCAACTCTTAGTTCAGAGGGAATACCAGTCGAGTTAGGTTCTCCACATACCCAATCATCTTGAGTGTGTGATGGCCTACTGGATCTCGTTCTTCCATGACACACTTGAACTATGCCTTGGAGACATCATATCTCTCTTGCCGTGCTTGGTCTTGATACATGTTCTTGAGATGCTGAACCATCTCAATGACGTCCATGTTCTCATGTTGTCTCTACAACTCATAGTTCATTGAGTACAACATCAAGCACTTCACATCAATGGCATCCTCAATATGCTTCTTGTAAGCATCCCTTTCGGCCTTTGGTGTGGTGGGAGCAGGTTCATCTAGCTCTAGTGTATCTAGGACATAGAACTTTCACTCTTGAGTGAGAACAATTATCAACATCCTAAACCAGTCGTGGAAGTTGTTCCCATCTAGCTTGTACTTCTCAAGGACCGATCACAATGAAAAGTGATTATTGTTGGTATCCATTTATTCTACAAAAAGGAAATTTGCAATTTTAGTCCAAAACTCTTTTTGATTTGATTTGAAGATTTATGATATAATTAGGTCTTTAATTAATTATCGCTCCCACTATTTTGATCAAATTGATATCCCTCACCATCAAATTGGAAGATTGTAGCATACAATCTTGTAGTGAGCCAAGATCCAAAACAATTGAGTTAGTACCCGGCCAACGCCAGTGTCCATAATCAATTATTAAGGTAGATAACATTTACCAATTGCATCATATGCAATTCTTGGATAGATGATATGCACAACTCTTTGTCATACTCATCTGCATGCCTCTAAGTGCTTAATCTCATTAAGACCACTTAGTTAAGCTTGACCCAAAAGCCAATACAATAGGAGTGCACCCCGCTTGGCGGGCCCACACAACTACCATCACACTTCCATGAGATAGACATCGCACCACCCTTGGGATGCCCACACTTTTTGATCAAGCTTTTGATGTGTGATGCTTATGGTAGGCATCTAAGAGTTAATATTATATTGAGGGGTTTTAATATGCTTATATATGCATATATGTATCCAATCACCACATATATAGTACATATCATATACATGTTATATCCCACAAATGAAAACATGCAATAATGATAAAGCGATGATTATGGCCATCCTATTGTAGTTCCTTGGATCCACAAGGAACTACGGTCATCTAGGTCTACATCACATGCAACCTGTTGTTGATGAAGATCAGTGCTTAGGCTATTCCGAGTTGATCAGATCATCCTATGACTGATCGACTAGCCTCCTGGCCGGTCAGTTGGTTGTCACCAACCGATCGTCTAGCTCCTCCAGAGGGTCAGTTTTTTGGGACATCAGGCTTCTCGTCAGGCCACTAACTACTCCTCAGTCGGTCATCTCAGTCCATCAAGCAGTCATCTTCAGTCTTCATCATAACAAGAAATAAGCTAACCCTATTTTACATAATCTTTGTGAAACCTCGAGTTACATTTGAGGGGAGCAAAGGTAGAAGAGAATCTTGAGTTATCTCGAGTTACACTCACAATAGAAAAAGAGGGCTCGATGCACAGACCGAGATGAAAACAACCATAACCAACCACAGACATGCACATAGGCTTTATAGGCCATATTCATGCGACACATCCATCATCAAAACCATTTTAGGGTGACATGTATCGATTGCATATATATATATACCGTATCATATATGTATATATTAGTTTGAGATCATGTGGTATTAATTGAATATTCACATTAGTCATTTAAATATGCACATTGTATGCAATAAATTAAAGATGATAAAACCAAAATTCGATCATATCGATTATCCTAAAACATAGAGTATTGATGTGGGTCTGATATCACTGTTGTGTTTTACATGGTCGGAGTAGGCAGCGGAAACACAAATTTTACTTGACCATAAACCCATAACCAATAGATCACATCAACATCTATGTAATGGGAAGGATGGTTTTAGCGAGATATACATGGTCCTAAGACTTGCTCAACATCAATACCTCACAACAGGTGCAGTCTTCAACCACTTGTCTTTGACGACGTCTATAGAGCTCCCGGTTTTGACCCAGACTACAGTTGACTGTTGTCCTCCTAAGCGGTGGAAGTCTCCTGCCTCTATAGATAGTCCACATGGCCTATCAGACACTCTAGTCATTCTAAAGAATAGAGTAGAAGGAGTTGTCCCCTTCTGTCAGTGCACTAGTCACTGACACACTCTCTTACAATCAATTGCTTTTCTACAGTTGTCTTTCCCTCACTGTTCCTCCCTAGATGGGTAGAACTTGCTTGGGCTCTCTCGATTACCACAACCAGAGAGGACAATAACTTTGTGTAGCAACCGATGTTCTAAGTTGTGTCTCTAGAGAAGCCCTCTGTACCCCTCTAATTATAGTAGAGGGCATGGTCAGGGTTCCCAGTCTGTGCGAGAATAGAAGGGTCCGGAATTTCCATGAACAATTTGCACTTCGATAGGCAAACCACTCATTTCATAACTGAAATGACCTTTAGGCAAAGTGAGCCGATAGGTTCACTTGTGAACCGGTTGGTTGGGAGTATGAACCGGTCGATTCACTTAGTGAACCAGTCGTTTCACTTCCAAGACTTTCCCACAACTGACTTTCCTTATTTGTTTCTAATTAATGCAAAGCTTAATTATTATCCCAATCGAATTGAACAAGTGAAACTGAAAAATTTTCTCACAAATCGGGACAACCCAACATTGCTCATTTGGATAAGTGAACCAATTAGTTCACTGGAGTGAACCGGTCGTCTCAGTGGACATCAGCCGATCGGTTCACCAAGAGATCCAATCGGTTGGTGGTCTAGATTGTGAGAACACAGTCAATTCAGTTCTCAATCAATCTGACACTCTAATTAGTTGGTTCAACACTTGAACTTGATGATTATGGTCAAGTCTAGTGATTGAATGTTTGATTGAGTACCTAAACACTTTAGTAATCAATCCAAACTTCATTCATGGATAAACTCATCTTCTAGGTTAATCCTATATGTGTGACCCTATAGGTCCCATTTCACGTTGGCAGTGAATGTCCATAACTAGCTTATGACATCACAAGCAAAGTGTGGTGCCTAGTCACACATCATTGCTACCCAAGTGAAAGGGAAAGTTGGAGAACAACTTTCAATCCTACAGTCTGTGATTGGTGTTCCAATGAATGTATAATTCCTTTGTCTCTGATATCCTGAATGAACTCAAGACATGGAGTCATCATCCTTTCAATGTTCATTCATGTTTCTTGAACTAGAGCAGATTGTCTGAGATATATGTGACATCAATATCATATATTGATTCACATGTTCATGTGCATGCCTTTCTCAGTCTCTCTTATCAAGTGGCCTGGTCATCATACTCCCTTAGGATGGACAAATCCCATATCTATCACTCACATTCTATCTCATGTGTCAAATCCACCCAGTCATCACCGTTATAACAACCCATGTTTCATGACTGTGTTTGATGATGTCAAAGTGTACCCAATCATATTTGATGAGTGCAGTGATTTCAGGTCTAAGAATCACAATCACCACTATCACTATGAGAGATGACGCTGACTACCATGTCATGGTTCCATGTATCACTCTCATGGTGGGTCTATCTGATACACTGATCTCTAGCATATATCTATGTGGTTGGTTTGATATCATATATCATGACTAATGAGACACTGTCATCAACCAACACACACTCTAGTCTTGATGTGTCATTGTTGTCTATCAACCTTCCACAATGACATCTGCCTAGGGACATAACAAGAATGTACATACTTTTAGCATCTATATGATCTCATTGTTCAGGTCCTCAACTTGAAGACATATGCCATTGAGTATTATCATTCTTTAGACATTTATTCTGCTCCATCATTTATCTCATAATTGATTGAGCTAGAATAAATTATAAGCTTACCTTTGATATTTATCAAATCAATCAAGACATAAGCCAATCTAATCACCATATGATTGGCTCTCTGGGCATACATTCTAATAGAATTAGCATAAAAAATCAGTGACAAGGAGGGCACCATCCACCATAGATCTACCCTGCAAAAATGCTACTTGATTAGGGGAAATAATCTCCTTCAACACCCCTTTGAGCCTAGTGTCTAGCAGCTTGGAGACAATCTTATAAAAGATTGAGAAACATGTTGTAGAATGATAATTAGTGATTTAGGCAGGTGATGTCTTTTTGGGTATCAGCCTGATGAAGGTATGATTCATCTTCTTGATGATATGTCCTCCACGAGAAACCATCTAACATCCTAGAAAATGTTTGCCTTTATGATCTCCCAGTTGGATTGAAAGAAACAGCCATTGAAGCCATTAGGTCTAGGGACCTTGTCAGCCCCAATTGAGAAAACCACAACTCTAATCTCCTCTTCAGAGGCTAGTCCAAAAAGTACATGATCCATCTCACAAGTCACTTTTCTTGCAGGGAGATCACAATCACCATCAATCTACTCATTGTTGTAACTCATTTACACTCAACTCATCCTTTTATTACCATAGAACTAGTTCTTTAATACTTCACAAGTACTTAAATAAGTTCTTTATGGTATTCCAATGACTCTCACTAGAAGTAGATAAATATCCACTCATCATGTCCATTACATACGAGATAACTGGATGAGCATACCATATTGTCATGTCTAATACATATAAGATGATGAATGCATATACATATATATATTCCTGTCATGTCCAACACATACAAGATAATGGGATGATTACATACATGACAGACCCAGTTGCGAATGCATAAGGCATCTATCTATGTGTTCCTATTCTTCATAAGAATTTGAGACATGTGGCATCTGAGAGACTAACTCCATGTAACATTGATAAGTTTTCTCCCACTGAATCTTTGCATACTGAACCCTTCAGTACAGACTGCCAATGTATGCTCTCTCTTTATCAGGTCAAGAGAATTTTGAGAACTATCTCTATAGGTCTCTATTCCTATCACATAGGACATTTCTCTTTCTTCCTTTAACGGAGGTATTTCCACACCAGTTTCATTTTATTCCTCATCATCATGTGGAATATGAATATGCTCCCACTAAATCTTTGTAATCATAGATCCCTTCTTTATTTTGATATATCAATCAAACCTTTTGACTATATAATCAAAGTAAAGACTCCATTTCTGAGATACTTGTATTTAATCAATCATATTCATCAAACTCTTGTAACTTATAGACTACATTTGCATTAACAGAATTATAAAACCCTTCAGGTTGTGTCACATACACAACCTCATGTTATTCCTTCTAGGAATGCAATTTTAATATCCATATGCCAAATTTCATAGTCTTCAAGTTCCAATTAGCAAGCATGATTCTTTATGGCCTATAGCCACTGCAATTGGTCAAATAAAATCATCAGGTTCAATATCTTGAACTCACTTGAATTTATCTCAACCAATCAACTCTTCAAATGTCATCCATGCCTGTCTTAACTCTTAAGATCCAATTGCATTTATGGGTTTTATCCCTATAAGTTCTTCCATTAAGGTCACACCTTATTTGGTTCACATGAAAGTCATTTTGGATCTTATGGCTTCAAGCCATAACTCAAAATTTGGTTCCTCAACATCATCTAGATAGATTATTGGCTCATCATTATATGACCAATTCATTACCTTTGAGTTTGTAGGATATCATTATCCATCAAGCTCAAGATGTTTTTCTACTAGATATATGAGGTGTATCTATTACATAATGAATTTGAGATTCCACAACATTTGTGATTCTTAATCTCCTTTTGTACCTTTATTTAGTGTAAAGAATGTTCTTTAGAAGAATTATAGAAGATTAGTTATTTGTTTGATGATCATGATCTTACTATATAGAGTATGATTCCTTCTTTGATTTAGACATCATTATGCCTTAATCATAATTTCTCTATGATACACTATCATAGTTACTCACAAGGTCCTCAAACATTTGGTTTAAGTATGTTGTTCATTGATCATATCAAGAATTAATACTTCTTACCAAGTTTGTTCTTCATTTATGATACTCTTGAACATTTCATTCTCCCACTACATCTAGTAAAGATTGACTTGCCATCATGCCCAATAAATAAGACATTCATATATCTTAATGGTTCATTAACCAAGAGAGTCTAGCTTTATCCATCAACATGGAACCTAGAGATAAATTTCTCATTCATTTGTTTAGATGATAATGCTAATTAATTGTTTAAGTCATAAATAAATTTTTGGTATCATTTATTTTATCTTATGCATATTAAGTACCATAAGATAAATAAGGCATTTGCCATAAAAGATCATATCTTTGAAATTGAACATGAACTTTATTGATAGACGTCCTTGTCATTACAAGATGTAGAAATAAAATGTTTCTATTTATTGGCAAAATGAAATAGTAGTTCATAACTCTATTGCATGCCCTTTGGGCTGAAATAAACTAAAAGGTACTACTATCTATGGCAGCAACACTTGCTCCAATGTTGATGAGTGTTCCTTCTTGGTCCTTTCATAAAGGCCATCATTTCTTTTCAGATCCTGCACATCATATATGTCAGATCTATATCTTGGTATCATATACCTAAGATAAAGAAGCATTTTAAGTTTATTTCATAATACCTGAGGTGGAGACTTCCATCCCCTCCTTCTTCTTCTTTAGTTCATCTATGTAGAGAGGGCAATTTCTCTTCCAATGTCATGGCTCATGACAATGGTGACATTTGCCTCCCTTATTCACCCCTCCTTTGGCTTTGAGAGTTGAAGGTGACTTGGGCTACTGGCTTGCATAAGAACCTTTCTTTGCTTTGCCCTTGCCCTTTCCTTTAGACTTTCCCTTCTTTCTAATGATCATCATCATAGATTTGGGTTTGTCTTTCTTCATCTGTACTTCAGCTGCCTCAACATGCCCAACAACTCTCTCAGTAGCCTGTCAAAGTTGTTCATATTGTAGTTCATCACAAATTGACTGCAGGATTCTGGCAACGATTGTAGTATCACATCAGTAGCCAACTCTTGGCTCAAAGGGAATCCCAGTCGAGTTAGGTTCTCCACATACCCAATCATCTTGAGTGTGTTCCGGCCTACTGGATCTCCTTTTTTCATGACACACTTGAACAATGCCTTGGAGGCATTGTGGTGGAGTGGACTTTTGGAATCCTTGAATACCAAGGATGTAAGTGATTTCATGAATCTTGAGTTATTTTGGGAGTTCCAAGTATTTTATCAAAGTTTGGATGGAAAATGGTAAGTATATTATGATTAAATTCCTTAATGTTACGCCTTTTTGAAGTATTTAGTTGAATGATCTATTAGCTGAGTTTGTTACCAAATTTGAGTGGAAGGTAGCTTTATAGGTAGTATTATGGTTAAAATTTGGTGGCATTTGGATGTTCCTAGAGGAAGTTATGAAGGTTTGAAATTTGGGAAATAATATGAATTATTGATGTAGTTGATTAATAAAGTCCGAATTATATAGCCTAAGTTGCTGATCTGATAGGATGTCATGCACCCTTGGTGTTGGTCGGGCATGCATGGCTAGTTTTCGGCCCTAGATCATGGATCTAATGGCCACACACTACAACCTTTAGAAGCCTCAGATTCAATATGGTGCGAAGAGAGTTTGGCCTTTAGATGATGATCATATGACACACAATTGTTCTCCTACCTTCAGTATAACCACAGAATGTGGAGGAGAAGATGAGGTCATGAATCATTCCACCATGTCACTGATTGTGGGTGTGAACATGAACTCATACCGATCAGTTTATCTCGCCACACTGTAAGGAGCAGGCTGACCCCTTACTTGGGGGTAGTGGGTGATAGACGAGGGAGATCAGACTCCCACTTCCTACCTCGTCTCCATTGCTTCTCATAGCTGAAGGTTGGGAGCACCCTGAGAGGAATAAGGGGGTTATTGAGGAGAATAGAGGAAGATAAGAGAGGGAAAATGAAGTCCAGGGTCCGAGGAAAGGAACCCATAGGAAATTGTGAACTCCTATGGTGTTTTCGCTGGGCGCCGAGCTCACCCTCATCAGAGAAGAAGGCATAGGTCAAAAGAGGCTTGAGGATCTTTTCCATTGTAAATAAGGGCCGCAGATGATTACCCTCTTGCCTGTCGAAGATCTTGGAGGCTCTGGAAGGGAGATTCATGGAGCAGAGGTGTTTTCCCACTTTTGCTCCGCCGCGGTAGGAGAAGGTGACAGAGAGCATGGGGATGGCATGGCTTGGAGCCACGGATGAGAAATTGACGAGCCGAGGGAGTCCGTAAGACCACGTTGAAGTTGATGGACCCTTCATCCTTCCACAAGGAGACACATATCTATTTCTATTTCTCGTCGGAGGATAACCTCTCAACGGTGCTTTCCCAAAACAGAGTCCTAAGAGACTCGCATGTCAGGCGAGAATGCATGGAGATGAAGAAGAAGGAGAATCAGGTCCAATCGCCAGAACCGAATGGCTCAACCAAGCAAAGGAGTCATAGTCTGAGTGGACACATGGCGCTATTCGGTTCGCCGAAAAAGGTAAATGTTTTAGTAAATGCTCAGAACTTCAATAATCTGTAGAAATTAGTATGATCATTAGAAAATTACAAATAATATACCAAAACGTTCAGAAAAATTTATAGAATAAGATCAAACCATCTTATCAGACTTTTTGTGCTTAAATAATAGTGATATCATGTAATATTCTTTATACTTATTTCATGGATAATAAATATCAAACAATAACCTAAAATTATGATAATTTACCAGTAACTCTAGAACATGATATAGAATTGATGTGATGACAAATATTATGATGATGATGCACGAAATCATGTAATTTTCTCCATATGGCTAATTAGGGCTTTTAACCCTAAATAAAATGCAATAAATACATACATGCTCAATAAATGATGAAATTTATGGAATACTCTAATATCAGTAACTAGAAGCTAATGTGGAACTTTGATATCAGTTAGATGCATAGAATTCATGTTAAATGAAGATGACTCTTAATACATGGATTGTAACCCTAATTTTAATAATGTACATAAGTTAGGGTTAATGTATGCACAAAGGATATGGAACCTAATGTTCAGATAATGAACCATAATATGGAAAACAACATCAGTAAGATATTTCTAAGTCAAGAATACAAGTAATGATGCACCTAATGAACTAAGCTAAACCCTAATGGACATAACTAGGGTTAAGATGATGGGAACCTGATGATGGTACATGATCTTGTCTTAATCAGGTTTGACCAAGGACATAGTTGAAATCAGGAATGTGCTATGTGATGATTAGGTTTGTCTTGATCAAGGTATGTCATTACCTCTTTCTTGGCTTATTATACAATATGCTTGTGTTATATGTGTAGTAAAATACTTAGCATATGGTATTGGATGAAATGATTGTTCTTGTATAATATCTTGCTTGATTTTCTATACTTATGGCTAGAACCCATGAAACATAAAATATATAATCCATCATATGATAGCACTAAACTCTTTGGTAGTACAGTGCATTATAATGATCACAAACTCCTTGGGGGTAGATCATAAGGCCTAAAACATCAAATCCCTTGGTGGCAGATGTACGATATATGTAATGATCACAAACTCCTTGGGGGTAGATCATAAGGCCTAAAAACATCAAAGCCCTTGGGGGCAGATGTATGAGATATATGATGGAAATGTTCTTAAAATATGTGTGTTCTCTTTTGTTAATAAATATCTTTATGCAAGTATACACTTTTTCTTATAATTATTTAATGTTGCCAAGTATAGTTTTATCTTATTACCAAGCTTAGTAATGAGAGGTATATAAAAAGACACGTTGGTGTACTCAGTACAATATTCTTGAATATTGTGCTAGTGTGTACCACATGTAATCTTTTGTTTAGGTTGTGGACATATGATCTTAAAGGATGAAGATAGAAGAGAGTTGTGTGGCGAGCTGATGTACAGGTGGACCTGTTGTCTTAAGATACTGTAGTTTAGTGGTAGTACATGTATATGTATAAGTTTTCTGTTCAATATGTAATATCAAATGTTGTAACAATTCATGTTATAATTATATGTTGAATGGTGAACATGTGTTTTATGGTTTTATTATTGTTCATGTACATGTGCTACTATTGTTTCCTTCTGACTTCCTCTGATTTTCTCTTTCTTAGTCTAGTGTGTAATGTTTAAATTGGGATTCTTGCTGAGGTGAGGTTTCAATTTGGACGTCACACATCAAATTGAGTTTTAGAAAATCCGGGGATGTCGCAGACATCATATCTCTCTTGTCGTGCTTAGTCTTGATACATGTTCTTGAGATGCTGAATCATCTCAATGACATCCATGTTCTCATGTTGTCTCTACAACTCATAGTTCATTGAGCACAACATCAAACACTTCACATCAATGGCATCCTCAATATGCTTGTTGTAAGCATCCCTTTCAGCCTTTGGTGCAGTGGGAGCGGGTTCATCTGGCTCTGGTGTATCTAGGATATAGAGATTTCCTCTTAAGTGAGAACAATTCTCAACATCCTAAACCAGTCTTGGAAGTTGTTCCCATTTAGCATTTCCTTCTCATGGACCGATCGCAATGAAAAGTGATTGTTGTTAGTAGCCACTTATTCTACAAAAAGGAAATTTGCAATTTTAGTCCAAAACTCTTTCTGATTTGATTTGATTTGATTTGAAGATTGATGAAATAATTAGGTCTTTAATTAATTATCACTCCCACTATTTTGATTAAATTGATAGCCCTCACCATCAATTTGGAAGATTGCAGCGTACAACCTTGTAGTGAGCCAAGATCCAAAACAATTGAGTTATTACCTGGACAACACCATCGTCCATAATCAATTATTAAGGTAGGTAACATTTACCAATTGCATCATATACAATTATTGGATAGATGATATGCACAACTCTTTGTCATAGTCATCTGCATGCCTCTAAGTGCTTAATCTCATTAAGACCACTGAGTTAAGCCTGACCCAAAGGCCAACATAATAGGAGTGCACCCCGCTTGGTGGGCCCACACAACTACCATCACACTTCCACGAGATAGACAACACACCACCCTTGGGATGCCCACGCTTGTTGATTAAGATTTTCATGTGTGCTGCTTATGGAAAGCATCTAAGAGCTAATATTATATTGAGGGGTTTTAATATGCTTATATATGCATATATGTATCCAATCACCACATATATAGTACATATCATGTACATGACATATCCCACAAATGAAAACATACAATAATTATAAAGCGATGATTATGGCCATCCTATTATAGTTCCTTGGAGCCACAAGGAACTATGGTCATCTAGGTCTACATTTTTTGATAAAGATCTGTGCTTAGGGCATTCTGGGTTGATCATCTCATCCTATGACTGATTGGATTGATCACCAAGGATTTATCAGTAGCGTGGATGACCTGAGCATCCCAAATCTGACGGTTCCAACCAATAATGATCCTATCCCCTCCACTTGATGTAAATTGTACACACTATCCCAATTGTTTAGAAACAAATTGGGTATCTTGTTCTTAAAACCTCTCAAGATTCTTGTCTCCATACAAATAACAAAGGAAGCTTGATTCTCCATAATAATAACCCTTAGTATTCACTGTCTTTTAGGTCTAGAGACCCCCCTCAAATTCCATGTGAGTATGGTCATCTAACTTTGTTGTTATAGCCACCCTTACCTAGATTAGCAAGCCTTGGTATGTCCTTCTTCCTTAAGATTCCGCACTGGTACTTTCACCTCCAATAGATCTGGTGCTTCCAGATAATTCATCCAACAACATGTCAGGGTCGAAACCTTCTAGAACTGAGAACTGGTTGCTGGCATACGGGCCGATACTAGGTATAACACCCCCACCATCATTTCGATCTTCACTGTCCTCGCTTCGATCAAGAATAACAAAAACAATGTCTATATAATTCATAGTATAATTATCAGGAACAAACATATGGGAGTAGAAGCAACTTCATTTGCCAAGGTCGGAATCGCACTCGAGTTCCTCGACCTATTCCGCTCTTCTCCCCCTGCAGGACTATCTGCTGCACGCTCTTTGTGTATGTTTCAAGTAGCTTCCGATCCCATCCTCATGGGGTGGCTCGATCCCTTGTCCTTTTTGTGCCTATTGTAAGGCCTCCTTCTTAGGTTCCTACCTCTAGTAATTGGAAGTTCAAGATGGACAATCCAGGCTCCCAGGGATGGGTGAGTCATTGGCCGAATACCTTACATTTGTGACACATATTAGGCAAGGCATTGTACAAAACTCTGACCTCCAACTCTTTCCCATCTAGTAGCTCAATCATGACAACTGACATAGGTTCCTTATCCACTTGGATCTCAATGCACACATGAGAAGCTCCCAAATACTTACCTTCAGTGAGGAAATCAATCACCTTCTGCGTGCCAAAGCCATAAGCGATGATCATGATAACTCTTTTTATCAAATGCTAACCCACCTCAGGTAGGGAGATCCACACAGGAGCGGAAGTGAGAGTCACCCTTCTGATATCTGACTTGGCCATCCATTTCCTCATGAGCATGAGTTGTTGATCAAAGAACCGAGGTTCCTCTTTGAGAGCAACATTCATGTCATTCTTTGAAGCAAACTTTGCTAGGAAGAGGCCCCCCAGTAGAGGAGACACCTAGAGTTCACCTTTAGGCTGCTAAGATCTCAACATGCACCCATACAACTGTCGAATGAACACTCTCTTCCTGAAAACTTGGACTATAACTGAATATTTGTGGAACTCATCCATCACTGAGACAATAGGATTCAAGAATTTTGTCTAGGGTCTGGAGTCCCCCTCTCTAAAGATGGGCACTTTTGAGACTTCAGGAAGGTCCACTGGCTAGAACTTACACTGAACCTCCATGGGCTTCACTACAGTTGTCTCCCAAGTCCTACCCATAATGACATCAGTCACTAGGTCTGTCCATCCTAGGGGGGGTTGTTGCTGCAACAAGTTACATAGAGGTAGGAGAGGAGGAGGGTGTGGGGGTCGAGGTTGAAGTCAAGGTGGGGGCGGGATAGAAGGTCTAGAGGAGGTTGTAGAGGAGGATCCTTCCACGACCTGGTCACTGGATGACATCGCCTCCTCAAGGCTCCATAGTTAGAGAGTGTTTGATAATGGGGATGCCAAATCATCCTAGTCCCACAATTTTATTTATTTGAACTTCACCTAAATTATATACGTATAAACCAAACAAGTTGTTTTATACTAATTATTTAATATATTAGGTGTTAGTTTAATACTTGTGGCCTTATCTTACATTTTCTTTTCTTAATGAAATTAGGATTGTTATGATTGTTCAGATAAGGTAAATCTTGGTAGCCAAGGTAATTGGGACCTAAAACACACTTCTACCACTATATCTGGGTTTTGAAGTTTGCTTTTGTGAATTCTAATTCAATTTAAAATTTTGACTCATTACCATTATATTATAATTACATTACATTATTACCATCGTTATTCATTGTTTAGAGTCCCATTATCTTCACACTACTACCAAAGAAGTTGCTTTTGGTTATTTTGCAAGAAATTCCATATTTACTTATTTAACATATTTAGACCCTTAATTCCTCTTTTACTTAGATGATTGCACATGAACATTCCAATTGTTATTCTAATACAAGTTTTACGTACTTCATATTTCTTATTTAACCATTATATGAATGTTAGTTAGCAAAGGAAGCATATGTGACATATTTCATGATCTTACTCACATGTTATCACATATACATGTTATTATGTTAATATGCCACTTAATATGTCATATTTACTTTCAAGCCCCTATATAAGTTATGGGTTACCATTGAGTTATTCATCTTATATGCATTAACAATGTACATTAAGGTATAACTTTATCCTTATTTGGTCAGATATAAAGACCAAACTTCTAATCTCCTAATGACGGGAATAGAATTTCTAGAGTCAAAATGGTAGGAATGGGTATGTTACACTGTCAAAACCTAATCTAAAGGCCTAATCAAAATTGCAAATGTGAGCCTAAGATGTTTTTAGAATAAATTAGATCACTTTCATTTACCATAGACCATTTTCTATCACAAACATGATAAAAAACACATATATCAAATTTTAAACTAAAATCATATAGAAATTGTTTGCAAACTTGGAAATTTTGGCATATAAGGCAATTGATATACATTCAATTAGGCATATTAGAGGCACAAAATGTGTCTAACTAATGGAAATGCATGCATCAATGATGGAGGTAATGAGCAATTTAGATTTAATAATATTGAATCTTTCCTAGATAGAGGCTTGATAAAGATGTACACAAGTTGGTTTTTGGCATCCACATGCGTGTTATAGATATCCTTCTTGGCAACATGGTCACAAAATAATTGACACTGAACCTCTATATGCTTATCTCTACCATGCAATATAGGATTCTATGACATTTTAATAGCATAGTATTGTTACAAAGGCTAGGATAAGCTTTAAAGGATATATCAAAGTCATGCAACATTTGCGTCATACATAATACCTAGGCACACCAGCTATCAACAACTTGTAATATAACTAGGTAATTGATAATGGAAATGTTCTTTTGTCTTGGATAAGTAGACACTAGGGACGACCTTAGGAGGAAATAAGTTTGAATTGGAATTTCATATAAACCAAGTACTTGACATAACCAACATCATTACATGGTGTTAAAGTGAAGTCATTTGACTTAGGGTACCATTGATGAAAAATTGGGGTCATGGCTAGGTACCCAAAGAATCCTATTTGTTGTTGTAATATGTGACTTTTATAGCAAGATTGAAAGTGATCACACAATCCTACACTAAAAATGATATCTCCTATAGAGGTGGTGAAATAAATTAAATTACTAATCATACCTCGATATACCTTCTCATTATCTTTTCTTCTTCCTCATCATTGTCAAGCTTGGCCATGCTTGACATGGGAGTATCTATCGGTTTGCAATGATTCATACCAAATCATTTGACCAGTTCATCGATGTACTTGATTTGGTTGATGAAATTCTAATTTTTTGTTTTATTTGGAATCTTATAAATAAGTAATATTCCCCATCATGCTTATCTCAAACTCACAGTGGATGATGTAAGCGAACTCTTAGAAAATATCAAGACTGTCAACACCAAAATGATATGAACAACATAATTTTGAACAATATCCAAGTCATAAGATGTATGTTATTCAAAGAGAGTAGAATTGAATCTCACCATGACTTAGCCATTGTATAGTAAGAAGGTATTTAATCTATCATATCATGCTCTAAGGTATTGTTTGAGAGAACATGATTTCTTATGCATTAGACATATATGATCATCAATGTTGTCATTTTTAATTAAGGGAGGTTGAGCCACAAAGACTTCCATCTATGTTTCTATATTTAAAAACATACTTCCTAGATTGAAAAAAGAAGAAAATTCCTATTACCAACAAAAACAAGTAACATGTGACTGGTTTCTAACCTTGTTACGGGTGTATAAGTTTCATTAAAATCAATACCTTCCTGTTGATTGTACCCTTATGCTACTAAGCTCACCTTGTTCCTTATTACTTTGCATTGTTCATCAATTTTGTAGTAGAACCACATTCTTCCTATAATATTCATATCTCTTATCCCATGGACATGTGTTCAAAGTATGTTATTTTTAAACTATTCTAGTTTCAGTTGCAAATCTAGTTTCCAAACATCAAATTCCAAGGTTTCTTTTAAAGATTTTGGCTTAAATTGTGAAATGAATGTCTATTTTCTTGATCTTTGTAAGCAACCCTTGTCTTTACCTTAGAGAAAGGGTGCACTAATTATGAGTTCATTTGGATGGTTCTTTGAAAATGTGGAGTTGGATCCTTATTTGCTTCATCTTGGGAGCTTCCTTCTTGCACTTCTTAATCAATCATATTTTGTTTATTATTTTTGGTGATTTATAGTTCTACCAGTTTGTGAATTACCTCACCTAGAACATCACCAACAATGATAATCATCGAGATAGGAATTTTTTTTTAGTGCAGTCTTCCACTTTAGCATGTATTTGTTATGGACACACAAATGTCTAGTAGATAGACTACAACATTATAAATTCATCATCAAATATATCTCATCTATCCCTAGTATTAAGAACAAAACAAGGGCATACAAATATTACATAAATCAATAGATCGAATTCTACCACACCATGACTCACATGATGTTTTGTTTAAAAGAAGGTGAGTTCAACCGCATTTTTGAACATAACAAGCAAGATTTATAGCTAATCCCAAAATATTTTTGGTGTTTCATACTATAAAATCATTATCGTTGTAATTTCTTGTAAAAATCTTTTCTTCCTCTATACAACATCATTATATTAATTAATTTGAGTCTAATAAAGTTGACACACATAAAAAAATTCACCACAAAAAGATTCTCACACATCCTTTTCAAAGTCTCCCCCGTCCTCACTAAAAACTGATAGGATATGACCCTAGTCCTTTTTATGAACTTGCTTGCACAAAAATATAAAATTCTTAAGAGTATCACTCTTGGAAACCTAAAATAAAGTTATCATAAATCTTGAAAGATCATCAATAATCACAAGTCAGTATTTACTTCATCTAAGTGATTGTGCGTGCATTGGTCTAAATAGATCAATGCGAAGAAGTTCTAGATCCCTCTTAGTACTAAGAACCCATTTAGGTATTGAAAAAGGACTTAGTTTTCTTCCCTTGAGTTCAAGGTTGACATTCTTCATCCTTTTCATTATCTAGTTGACAGAGTCCCTTGACTAAGACTGTATCTCTCAATTTTTTAATTTGATGCATATTCACATGGCCAAGTCATCTATGCTGAGGAGATACATAATTCTTATCTAATATAAGAATTTACTAAAAATATGCTTTATTGAGCTAAGAAAAATAGTGTACAAATTAACATTACCTTTTACCTTATTTATAACATTGTAGGTGAGAGGATCTAGAGGATTATTGACACAAGATATCCATTACCACAAAGGTGGATAATACTTATAAGATTGTTATTTAGGTGACCCACAAGAAGTGTATTGCTAATGCACAATGAATCACCTATATAACCCTCACATATCACTTCATCTTCAACATTGTCCCTAAATATTGCCAATCCACCTTTCTTATTTTTTAGTGAATTTATGTAAGGAGTGAGATCCCATAGGGGATCACTCCCTACTAAAATAAAAGGCATCATCCCATATAACCAAACACCAACATAAATTTTTCACAAAAGGGATGATAACCAATTCATTCAACATGCATGTATCATAACTCCAAAAGTAATTGTGGAATTTATTAAGTATATAACCATTACAAAGCTTGTTATCATCACTATACTTCACCTAATAGGGTGAGATAAAAGAAAAACTAACTAAACATAGGTCTAGCTGAGGATCAGCTAACCACTTCAACAAAGTCCCCCGCAAAGTTTTTGTTTAAACTTGATGAGGTCCTGGTCCAACTTGGTTGTCACCTCCTTGACTTTTATCTGGGGTTGGAAGCGTACCCCAATAAAAGGAGATAAGTATATACATCAGAAAAACGCTGGTATGTGCATACTAAATATGGAATTTTGAGCAATATTAAGAAATAAAGGATGTCAAATAAAAGGCTTCCCAAAGAAAAAGGAAAGGACTACCCAATCAGGCATAAAAGAACATGGATTTCAAAAAATGGTAATCAAGAGATTATTTTGCATTAAGAAAACAATAAAGTCATGGCACACAAGAACATATAAAGAATTAGGGTATAAAACCCATCACAATAATAACAACCTACATGCATGTGAGACAAGCATAGCACTAGAAAAATATAAAGACAATGTTAGGCAAGCCTCACAAACTTGAAACCTGACAGAGAATGACGTATTTCCAGACTCCCAATATATATAAAAATGGGCATCACCACCCGGGTATGGGGCACACAACCTCCATCCTAAAAATAATATATGGGCCCAAAACCCAAAAACCAATGCACTTACACTATTCTAGGGCTAATGAATCACATAACATGCTTAATGTAGAGGCAAGTAAAAAAAGTATAGTCATAATAAACAAGATTTTCATCACATAAATGGGAAATATAAACATTCACCACAAAAGTGGGCATAAGTTGCACTTATTTCCAAGTAGAGTTCCATCATTATCAAAATATAAGATAGAGTCAAAGAATGTCCAATCAGAGTAGAATGATCACAATATTAGAACCAAATAAAGTATGTCACATGAAATATATTTTTAAAAGAAAGAGATATTGTGTAGGCTAACAAAAGAGAGACAATTTGGGTTAACTGCTCAACATAGAAAAATAGGGAATGCAATCATACCTTAAATTAGAGTCCTAGAAACACTCTTCACCAATTTAGTTGTTTCTAAGATCACCTTTTCCTAATTACAATATATTTACATGTATTAGGGTTTTGTAATGTATAATATGTATAGAAACCCTAATTTTATACCTTTTTAGAAAACCTCATATTTGGTACGATTTATCAGATTCTCCTGATCAAGAAAACATATTTTTAAGTTCAGTTTGGGGTCTTTATGATTACGTTGCAATTTTGGTGAATTATATCATTTAATTCATTTTCCAAAATGACCCTTTGACAAACATTGAAATCAAACTTTGAAGCTATTTTTATTAGATACAGTTTCATTTTTTGATTGTAAAACATATTTATTTCTTAATTTTTGACCAGTAGATTAAAAGATATGATTTTTACAATTCTAACCAATCAGAGAATCCCAAATTTCTATGTAGGCGAGAAATAAGCGAAAAAGAAAAGAAAAAAAAAGTCAGGCTCGCATGACTTGGTCCAATCATAGGGTGCCAAGTCATGGGTCAAAGCCTGCGTGGCTTCAGCCAAACAAGACGTGAAAATAGGTGAAAAGATGATTCTACCCTTAGGCGAGAAACCACAGAAAAGAAGACGAGGGAAGGTAGAACAGAGAAACTACACTAAAGATTCATCTCCTAGATTGCGCAAACCATGGATGCAAGAAGCTTGAGCCAATTAAATTGGGCAAAACCACAGATCACGATCATTATTCGAATTGAAGGGGAAGAAAGATAGCACAGAGGAAACCAGACTCTCCTAGCCTTTGAATTCTAATGCTGATATTACCAAGAACTCGAGAACAATACTGCTAAGTCAAAATAGAGAGTTGGATGGTGATGGATGTGTGAAGAAGCTCTAAACAAATTGATGTGAGGAAACGATCACTTAGGTGCCATTAGAGATGGAGGCACCTCTATTTATATGTTTGGTTTCGATCTAGGGTTCTAAAACATCCCCGCATTCTGCCATCTCAAGACTTAGAAGGCCCGAGAGGAAAAATCCAAAAATGTTAATAGTTATACCAGAGAGCGATGTAGAAGCGACATATGCATAGATGAACATACAAATATAGGTAAACACCATAAACAATCTCAACATTTAACATGTTTATTTACAACATGAATTATTACAACTTGCATTTAGATATTGAAAAGAGAATGTTACACAAGTAAAAACTTGTATGCTAATTAGGATCCATACAATATGTACAACCATGACAACTGCTCACTTCCCTTCATTTGTCCCATTCTAGCTTCAAACCTAAAATATACGTGAAACAACAGATCAACATACAAGGTGTTGTGTATGTGGGTAGAAAGATACATACTAATATGCTTTCATAATTTAAATAAATTTAGAAAGAAAGAGTAAAAGAAAACATTGTTTGATGCGATAATCAAGTAAACACATCTTTTAGACATATCATTGGGTTGCAGTTGTACTACAATTTTGATTAGCACTTATCATACATCCAGTATGGGAAAATTACTTTATCATACATCTAGAATGGGCAATTCTCCATACATCCATGCTAGGTAATATATCATACATCCATACTGAGCCATTTGTGCGTTAGTAGCTACAACTCATCAACAGTTCATTTATGTTCCATTTAGATTTTGGCAAAGCATATAATACTAATACGCATCCAAGAATTTATATGCAAATAAAATCATCCAAAGTACACCATATCATTATGCATCCACAAAAACTAGTCATATACTTAATAAAACCCACATACCTAAGTTTAGAGATTCCTATTTATATTCTGGACCATCTACATCTCTGGTCATCACCCAATTAATAATAATTAATCACCATTAATACAAGGTTCACCATTATTAATGGTATTTAGGTCCAAATTAGGGTTTTGGTCAAATCTAGGTTCAACCATCCTGGAACTTGTGTTTGATATTTTTATACTGATAAAGAGGTCATAACTAGGGTCTGGTTCAATTTTCATAATTTTCTGATGATAGGTCTATTTTATAGAATTAAATGAGACTAAAAGCATTTAATCAATCATTAATAGGAAATGACCTATTATTTAGGTATATTACTTAGATCAGAATGCAAAGATGAATTCAAATCATCATTATTATTCTAGGAGAATTTTTTGAGAATGAATCTCAACTGGATATTATTTGTTTCATTCAATAAACCATTAAAAGGAGCGTTATACTCTAAATTTAATATCATCATTGAAAGTCGTTCAAGGGTCTAATTTAGGAGTCCAATAATGTAGAGAACATTTTTTGAGTCTAGGGGTATTTTTGGAGCATTTATTGGGCATGGTAGATAATTATAATGTATTTTATAAGAATGTTCTATATTCTAAAAACTAGGGGAGAAATTACCTTGTAAGAAAAACTACAGACGTTGGATTCATGTAGCCAAGATCTAGGATTAGTGCCATGTCACCATCATGAGTGTTTCTCACTAACTTGGTTTTGCCCTGGACCATCCAGTTCCTCTGGGTTCCACTAGATTGATCACTTGCTCTGTTGCTCGATCTTGCAACCTGACCTTTCTCTAGTCTCCAGCATGAGAACCTCGTTCTCCGTGGTCTGGTGCATCTGCCACAGGGGAAGCTCTGGCTGGCTTCCATGCCGATATTGAATGATCCTCTTAATAGATAGCTAAATGCGAGAAGGATTTTGGAGTTTGTAGCCTAAAAGGTGGGGGTGAGAGAGAGGTCTTGGACCTCCATATCGGTGGTAGCGATGGAGGAGCAGGTTGTGAAATCAGGGGTTTCTTCCTCCATGCTAGATTTGGCCTGCGGTTTCACCAGGATGCTTCACAAGGACCTCTACCACTCCCAGGCATCACCTAAAGCAATGGAGAATCTCCAAGTGTCATCCTTATTGGTTTCTCAGGACCGCGACCACAATGCCCCAAGATGACTCCGCCAAAGGCTCCTCCTTGATGAGAACATTTCTCAAAGTCCTTAATCAATTGAGGAACTTTATCTCGTTGTGTCCTTCTTGAGGACTGATTGCAATTTGAATGTGTTTGTGATTGACATTTGATTCTACAAAGAAATATTACAACTTTTTCAAAACATTTTTTATTTGCTTTGATTTGATAAATTTGACGATATTAATTAGTTCTTTGATTAACTATCACTCCCACTATTATATTCAAATTGATAGCCCTCAATATCAATTTGAAATATTATAGTGAACAATATTCTAGTGAGACAAGATGCAAAATAATTCAACTATTACCCAGCCTACACCAGCATCCATAGTCAATTATCCAGGTAGGCAATCATGCCAATTGCATCATATGCAACTCTTGGATAGATTATATGCACAACTCCTTACCATGATCATCTGCATGCCTCTGGACCCAGACCCTCTGGGAATCAATCACTAGTTAAGACTGACCCAAAAGACAACATGATATAATATGCACCCTACTTTAGCAGAACCTACATATCTACCATCACACTTCTACGAGATAGACGGCACACCACGCTTTAGTGTGACCTATGCTTGGTCGATCAAGATTTTCATGTGTGCCACTTTTGGAAAGCATCTAAGACTTAATATTTTAGTTGAGGGAGTTTGTATGTATAATTGCATATACTTTATCCAATCATCACATATATAGTATGTATAATATACAAGATATAATCACAATCGAAACATGCAATAAATAAAACACACAAACGATGGTTATGGCCATATAATGTAATTCTTTGGAGTCACAACGAATTACTACCACCTATGGTCCACATCATATGCAAGTTGTTATTGGTTAAGATCTATGATCAAACCAATCCAGGTTGATCGGTTCAACTCTTAAATCGGTCAGCTCGCCTCTTGTCGCTCGGTTGGGCTCTTATGAAGCGATCGTCTGGTTCTCAAGTCCAAGCAGCGTCTGGACACCTCTAGGCGGTTAGTTGGGCCACTAGTTGATCAGTTCATCCTATTGTCGTCTGGCCTCCTTAGTCCTCCAGTCGCTCAGGTCCTCTCATGAGCTGGTCATTTCGTCTTTGTGTAGATCATCATCTCATGTCGAAACACAAATTAAAACAATATTGTTTCTTATTACATTGTATATGGGGAAAACGTCGAGTTACATTTGAGGGAAAATAGAAAGAAAGCATTAATTTATATTTGGAAAGGAGAGAGAGGTTTGTTATGTAGACCGATTAACAAGATGATTAAATAACCACAACCATGCACATATAGATCCGGGTTTTTGGCCTAACCATGCTTCACATCCACCATCAAAATTGATTTTATGGCGACATGTGTAAAACTATAAATTGCATATATATCATATCCTACATATATTCATTTGGATTCTTTATGTGGTGATAAGACGGATGTGTACATCAACCAGTTTAAATATTCACTTAGCATGCAATAAATAAACATAGTAAAATAAAAAATCCGATCATATTGGTTATCCCAAAACATAATTAATTGATGTGGCTCTGATACCACTGTAGGCAAATACGGTATCAGATAGGTAGTAGAAATAAAAATTTTACTGACATATTTTCCATCAACCAGTAGATCACATCAATAACTATGCAATGGAAAGGATAGTTTCACACAGATATACCTGGTCCTAGAGCAAGTCCAATGACAATCCTCATCAATGTAGATGCACTCTCTGTCTTGGACAGTATCTGTTCAGCTCCTAGTTGCACTGGGACTTGTCTGACTACTCCTCTATGGATAGAAGACTCAGACTACTACTGTAGCGGCTCCTCAGATCTCGCCATAGACTATGAGTTGATTTGTCCTCCTAGCAGTAGCCAAAGGAATCCTTCCTCTAGAGTAGTCCACATGGACCAACTAGAACTCCTTCGACATGCTAGAATGGACAGGAAGGAGTCGTCCCTCCCGTTGGTATACTAGTCACCAACTTGCTCTCCCTAAAAAATGATCCTCAGTTGTTTCTCTCCCGTGGCTATCCCTTCCGAGTCTGGTAGGACTTGCCTGGGCTCTCGTGGTTACCAAAACAAGAGAGGACAACAATTTGTTAGAGCAACTGATTCTCAATTGTCTATTTTATCATCTAGGAAGCCCCCAGTACCCCTCTATTTATAGTTGAGGCCAGAGTCAGGATTCCCAATCTGTGCGGGAGTGGAAGGGATTATAAGATCTCAAATTTTCACAACAATTCTGGAAACTTCACAACCTATGACAGCTAAAACGGTCATATGGCACACCCATATGGTCATCTGGTGCACGAGATAGTTGTCTCATACTATGAGACAGTCGTCTTATAGTTTCCCAGTTGTACATGAAATTGGAAACTCAGTTCCCATCAATGTTAGACATTGATTTCCTTACACAACAAGTAATGTACAAGTGAAACAAATAGGAAAATGTCTAGAACCTTCCCTGAACTGAATTGGACCATATCTCTCATGAGAGACGACCATCTCAATTACCCAGATAGTCATCTAGTGACCCGAGTCGATCTAGTCAGTTGGGTCGGTTTGTTTCTTAGCCAATTTCAACTCAAATAAACCCTGACTCTCCAGACGCCCATCTCAACACTTGAGATAGTCATTTAGCACTCTCAAGATGCCCGTTTCAACCCTTGAGACAGCTGTTTGGTATTACTGTCAGGATATTTGTTGCATGAATCAAATACCTAAAAACTTTAGTACTTAATTTAATTGTCATTCAAGATCTGAACTCCTCTTCTAGGTGAGTTCCTATGTGTATGACCCTAGAGGTCCCATATCACATTGGCAGTGAATGTCCATAACAAATTATGACATCACAAGCAAAGAGTGGTTCCTAGTCACACATTGGTGCTACCCAAGTGAATAGAAAGTTGGGGAGAAACTTCAACCTACAATCTCTGTATGGTGTTACAATGTTTGTATAGTTCCTTTGTCACTAATATCTAGATTAAACTAAAGGCATGGAGTAGTCATCCTCATTATTATTCAATCTTGTTTCTTGAACCAGAGCAGACTACATGAGATATATGTAAGCTCAATATCACATATTGACTCACATGCATATGGCCATACTTTTTCAGTCTCGCTAATCAAGAGGCCTTGGATGTCATACTCCTATAGGAGGGACAAATCCCATCTCTATCACTCACAGTCAATCCCCATGTGTCAAAGTCACCCAATCACCCCAGTTATAACAACACATGTTTTAGGATTGTGTTTGATGACATCATAGTGTACCCAACAACATGTGATTAGTGTAGTGATTTCAGGTCTAAGAACCACAACACCACCATCACTGTGAGAGCTAACTATGACTTCCATGATGATGTCTTCCCTATGTCAGTCTCACGGTGGGGCTATCTAATAAATTGTTCTCTAACATGTATATGTGTGCTTGGTTTGATATTGCCATATCATGACTAATGAGATTTAGTCATCAACCAACTCACACTCTGATCTTATGTGTTATTGTTGTCTATCAATCTTCAACAATAACAACCGATCAGGGACATAATGAGAATATGTATATGTACTCTTAACATTTGTATGATCTCATCCACAAGGGTAGTAACTTGAATACATACATCATTGAGTAATATTATTCTCTAGACATTCATATTGTTCCATCATTATCTCATAATTGAATGAAACATGATAAATTGGAAGCTTGCCTTTTATTAATAATCAAATCATTTACACGTTATGCCATTACAATCATCATATGATTGGCTCTCTGGGCATACATACCAACAGAAAATGATTAGGGGGTTGGTTTCTAGACATAGGGGGAGAAGTGATGAGGCTAGAAGAGCAGTTCCGATTGCTGACTGGGTCAAGAAGAATAACTGACAGTCTTCTAGGTATTAGCTAGGTTGCAACTACTAATTGTAGGGTCTAGGCAATGGCAGTTAGAAGGAGTCCATGCTTGCAAACCAGATGGCATTGACACTGATCAAGGTTTCAAGGGACCTCAACGACATCTTGACTGAATGTAGGATGAGGTGGGGGTTGTTGCCATAGTAGTAGATCACAACAGGGTGAAGCTTCTTTATACATTGGAATATGGGTGAAGGTGTGAGGAGGTCATGAATTCATGTGGAGTTGTGGCCAGTGTCTGCAATAGTACTGAGGAAGGTTCTATTGCACGTCCATAGTGGAAAATAGTTGTTATCTATAGGTTGATGATCATATGGGGTCGGGTCAGGGAAGTTTTATAGGATCTATCTCCTTTCGTTAGTGGGTCAATGATGATGACAATGATGACAACTTTCTTGTAGGATTTAGGGTATGATCAGATGCAGATGTTGATATGCATGTATTTATTACTAGGCCAAACATGGTTCTCCCATGACTTCTCGATGAGTTGAGAGGAGGGATCAACCCCATTACTATTTGTAACTACCAACATCATCATTGTTACTTGAACAGGGAGACACATGTCTCTTCTCAGTTTCTTTCAACATTAGATCCAATGAATTTTATAACCCTTTCCATTTATTTCAAAATTTCATAACTCTCAAACTGAAAAGCCAAATGCATTGAGAATGTGACTGTTACATTCAATAACGAGATGCATCCACTGCCAAGTATTTAACCATATCCAAAGTTACCCAATTCTAGGACTTGATCCTTCCACAATTCCAAATAATGCATACTGAATAATAGTAGCCAAATTTCCTATTAATTATTACCCATAACAATTCAAAATGTAATTTTTTCTAATAATACAACATATATTTTACAGTGGTTCCAAAGCCAATGACTTGTAATTTGGGTCAAGAAAATCCAAATTCAGTCCTAATTTAACGGGTCGGATGAGAATATTAATACATGAGTATTTTTGTACAACTTTCATGGATATTAAAGAGAAATTGGAATGCAATTTATGGAAATGCAATTGAGATATCTGAGTCAGGAGAATAATATATTATATCTCAAAAATAATTCTAGAGTTCAAATTTAAGTATGTTTCATAAGGAGACTATCTTACTCATCCCACTCTCCTCATGTGGGTCATTACAATTCTAGCTACAAACTTGCCCTAATAAATAGAATTCAATTGGTGGCAGTACCACTACTACATGGATTACCAAGGTCACCAAAATATAATGAAGGTTTTGGGTAATTTAGATCCATCATATTTCTTTGTAGGTACATCTCACCTTCTTCATTTATAGCCTTTATTGCACTGTTGGGAACATCTCACCTTCTTCATTGATAGCCTTGATTGCACTGTTGCAGTCAATTTGCATTGGCATCTTTCTCCATCCTTGATCCCGATATTTTATAAAAGCTAACCCATATTGCAACCACTTCTTCCTATGTCATCGAGAATGCTTTCAACTTACTACCCTCTCCATTTCAGGAAACTTTTGCCATGCAAGCACTTTAACAAACTATGACATTCACATTGATATTGACCCATCCTTCCTCTAGAGGTAACACAATGGATGGGTACATGATCCTCATGGGTCTTCCTACTCCCTCTATATATGCATGTATCATGAATTTGAAAGTTTATGTAACATGCTTTCAATTCTAATGCAAACTTGTTGCATGTTGCACTATTTTTGTTTAAAGGAAGCATTGTTCTTGCTCAGTCGTACTTGCTGGCATGTGGCCATGAATTTTTTCCTATGCTCCTCTTTGCTTAAGTTCTCCCTCATCCATGCATCTAGGTGAAGGTTGAAGAATAAGGAATACTTTGGACAAGGCCAAGATACTTCTAGAATCAAGCTACTTCCCTATAACCCCTCAAAGAGTGTATAGATAGTAGTTTCTCCCTCTTATTTACAATGATTGCACATGTCTTACCCTAAAATGGCATTCCTTTTGCATGGGATTGGTCATAATGGGTTCATGTGTGGTTAACCAAAGAAATATCGTGAATTTTTCCAACAAACACTATCCTTCACACAGCTTGCTAGGGTCCAATTTTATTCCTAGCCGTTCCTTTACACAAATTCTATAAGCCTTTGCAATGGAGAAGGCTCCATTTTCTATAAGCTTCCATGCCCATGCATCCTTTTCCTTTTTAGAATGTAGAATTAGAAATTGCTCGATAACTTGAACAATTTGTATTGAGATGTATTCCCTTAGAAACTTCTCATCCCACTCTTCATTTAAATCAACCAAACTTCTACAATTGGATATTGCAACTCTTCCACTATGTAGGTAAAATCTTGTTCTTGCATATTGGGGGTAGCCCTAAACTCACTCAAACCTTCCAAACCCTCATCCTCTCACCATTAAAGACCACCCTTCTAAATTTCTCATCAAGCTCTAATTTTAGGTCCACAACAGCACCCCAGGAGACAGTGACACGATAACCATGTGGTTGTTTATATAATCTCTATTTTTTACATTCCATCACACAATGTTGTTATTCTTCATCTTTTCATATCCTATGCACTGTATAGGATTTAGGCTTTGTTCCACTCTTCCATCATCATGATACCTAAGCTGCCATCCTTTTGAGCTATTGTAACCTGGTCTCAAGCCACCAAGGATAAAGGCATCACTGGGTGTGCTCCTCCCCAAACGAACCTACGGGTCACCTTGTCAATTCTACTGCAAATGGTTATAAGTAGGCAACAAGTGTGCGTGGTGTACTTTGGGATCGAATAGATCACTGATTGGATAAACATACCCTACCTTCCAGAGATAGTGTTCATGGTGCCCATCCAATATACTCTCCTCAATTTCATGAATCACACCCACATAAGTTGTTTTGTCTATTCTTGAATGAATTATTGACACCACCAGATACTTGCCAAAGTCTTAGTAGTCCTGATAAGGAGATATTATTTATTCATAGTGCTAAATCATGATATATTAGTAGTCTACCTTCTTATGCTTCTTGATACACTTTTAAAGAAGTAGATGATTGTCTTTTCCTTGGGCCTCCTGACTTGACACCTCCTCGTAAAGCTTGATTCAATTCATGATGGTATTCATTTGTTGTGGTTGTGATTTAGAAAAATGTGATGGTGCATCCATGAAGGTCAATTGAGAAATCTTAGGACCTTTTCTCGTTAGTTTAAATGACTTCCAATCATTATTTATAACTTTCTCTTCAATCAGTTGACTAAGTCTTTCGATGCAGAAAATAAAAAAGTAGAATGAGAGTGGATCACTAGCTTCAACCCTCTTGAAGATTTAAAGCTTTGAACCTTCTCCCTTATTATAGAATCTTTATTCTACCACCACACATGAATTTTATGATATTGTTCATGATATTAACATGCAATCCTACTTTTCTGATCATATCGACATGAAGGACCATGACATCTGATCACAGGCCTTTGATAAATCCATCTTAAGGGGACTCCCCCTATCCTACGCATGTTGTGGATGATTTTGTAACCTAGGATTATGCTATCAAAGGATAGGGATACTACATAAAAGGAAAATGCTTCTTTGAGCAAGTGATATCTACTCATTTGTGTGGCCTTTTAATCTCTCATTTATGTCCTTTGAGCTAAGGTTAAACATGGTTTTGTTAAGGACACTTTTTTAGAGATGATTTCAGCTCATCGGGCTCTTAACTTTGGGGACTAATAGATTTACAAAAATCATTAGTAATAGTTTGAGTCACTTAGTTCCTAATTATTCTCCACCAATCATAAATGAAGTATGCATCATTCTCACTAAGACCGCCTACCTTATACCAACCCATTTTCTATAGGACTTGTAGAATTTCCTACTTAGATGACAATCCCATGATGTGTTTGAACTACACCTTCAACGCCTTGCTAAATTTTCTTGGAAATACATCCATTGGCTCTTGTTGTGACTTTCTACTAGTATTGAATATATCCTTGAAGTATCTATTTACATGTTGTTTGATTATCTCTGATTCAGTTATCCATTCATTGCTCCCATATTGTAGAGTAAGAATGAGGTTCTTCTTCTTCCCTTCACAATGACATTGTAGTACTTGGTGTTGCAGTTGCCATTGCAAAGCTAGTTGGTGTGACTTTTATTGCCTCCAATTATCCTCCTCCTCCATGAGAAAGACTTCATATTCCATTCAAAGCTTTGAGGACAATAAATCATTAGTAAGAATGTAATCAATTTTTTGGTTAACTTGAAGGTTTTCTATTTTACTTTGTAGTGTTGTCTTCTGCTTGTACTTGGAATTTTTACTTCTTCCACCCTCCTCCAAACTCATGATAATCTTATGAATCACACTAATGGCTTTCGATAATTTTAGTTTGGCATTCTAGTGTATGTCCAACATCATTTTGCACTAAGACAACTGATTCCACAATGCCTTCGTTCTTAACACTCGATGTGCCTTCTAGATTTTTATCTTGCTAACCATCACTAAGTGATGATCAGAGCTAATGTGTAGCATGTCCACATCTATGCATGTGGAACTCTTCTTAATCTAGTGTTCATTAGTGACTTCCTGGTCAAGTCTATCTAGGAGTCTTCCTTCTTTGTAAGTGTAGTTTGACCTAGAAGCTCCTAAGTTAGGTAAGCCAACCCCCATCTGGGTTTCTTGGAAGAGAGTTGCTCTAGAGTAGTGAAACTTGTTTCTTCCCCTCTTCTCAGATGGGTCCAACATACTATTAAAGTTTCCAATGTCTAACCATTTCCCATTATGCTTCCTAATTTTCATATATTTTTCCACAAAAGTTTCTACCATAGTAATATTATGACTTTCTTAGATTGCTATTAATAGCTTGTCATCCACTAGACACTACATGTACTAACTAGCGATCTTCTTGCTAGTATCATCCTTGTAATCATCAAGATTACAAGGATGGGTGATAGAATCATAGCTATCAAGGTTGTTCTTGGGGGAAATATTTTTAACATTATTAGCGCTTATGCCCCCCAAGTTGGCCTTAACGAGGATGCGAAGAAGGATTTTTGGGATGACATGGATGAATTGATGCAAGGAATACCGATCGATGAGAAGATTATTATTGGGAGTGATTTAAATGGCCATGTGGGGAGTGGTAATGCTGGATTTGAGAGAGTTCATGGTGGTTTTGGATATGGCAACAGGAACGGAGAAGGAGAGAGGATATTAGATTTTGCAGTTGCATATGATATGATTTTGGCAAACACCAATTTCAAGAAAAGAGAATCTCATAAGATTACTTTTAAGAGTGGGCACAACTGTAGCCAAATTGATTACCTCCTTACAAGGCGGGTGGATCGTAACATATGCAAGGATTGTAAAGTGATTCCTGGCGAAGAACTCACGACCCAACATAGGTTGGTAGTTTTGGATATTAACATGAAGATCAATAAAGGCAAACATAACGGAAACCAAGATAGCAGGATCAAGTGGTGGAATCTTAAAGGAGAAAAGAAATTGACTTTTCATGATAAACTCATCAAGGAGGTGACTTGGAACTTGGAGTCTGATGTTAACACTATGTGGCATAACATGAGCTCCTGCATAACAAAAATTTCCAAAGAGGTTTTGGGGGAGTCTAAAAGTTGTGGACCTCCACAGAAGGAGACTTGGTGGTGGAATGATGAAGTACAAAAGGCTATTAAACTAAAAAGGGAGATCTATAGGAGCTTGCCCAAATCTGGAGATGATGCAACGTTCCAAAGATACAAGCAAGCAAAGAAAGAAGCTAAAAAGGTGGTTCGGGAGGCAAGGTCTAGATACTTTGATGATATGTATAAGAAGCTGGACACTAGAGAAGGGGAAAAAGATATATATAAAATGGCTCGTATAAGAGAAAGGAAAGGAAGAGACTTGAGTCAAGTAAAATGCATAAAGAATGAAGATGGTAGAGTATTGGTGAAGGACGATGATATCAAAAACCAGTGGAGAAATTACTTCCATAAGCTTTTCAATGGAGATACTGCATATAATGTTAGCGACTCATGTGACATGAATACGAGAGATATCATTTACACACGACGAGTTTCACCATTTGAGGTCAAGAATGCTTTGAAAAAGATGAAAATGAGAAAGGCATGCAGACCAGACAATATTCCCATTGATGTATGGAAGAGTATGGGGGATGAGGGAGTTACATGGTTAACAAATTTCTTTAACAAGATTATGAAGACCAAGAAGATGTCGGATGAGTGGAGAAATAGTATTATAGTCCCAATCTACAAGAACAAAGGTGACGTTCAGAGTTGTACAAACTATAGAGGTATCAAGCTGATGAGTCACACGATGAATCTTTGGGAGAGGATTATTGAGCAGAGGTTAAGATCTATAACACAGGTATCAAACAACCAATTTGGTTTCATGCCTGGAAGATCAACAACAGAGGCTATTTTTCTGATAAGAAGGCTTATGGAGAAGTATAGACAAAGCAAAAGAGATCTTCATATGGTGTTTATCGATCTAGAGAAGGCTTATGATCGAGTACCCAGAGAAGTGTTATGGATGGTTTTGAAGAAAAAGGGTGTGCCTATCCAATACATTGACTTGATCAAAGACATGTATGATAGCTCTACTGCAAGTGTCAAGACTCCTGGAGGAGAGACACCAACTTTTCCTATTACAGTTGGGGTACACCAAGGATCCACACTCAGCCCATATCTATTCGTTTTGGTTATGGATGAGTTAACAAAGAATGTTCAGGATGATATTCCTTGGTGTATGTTATTTGCTGATGATATTGTTTTGATTGACGAAACAAAAGATGGATTGAATGATAAAGTTGAATGTTGGAGAAAGGCATTGGAATCAAATGGATTGATGATTAGCAGGAGCAAAACTGAGTATATGCATTGCAATTTCAGCCAATCTCGCAGTGTGAATGATGGAGCCAAGTTGGACGGAGTAGATATACCAAAATGTGACAAATTTCGTTACTTAGGTTCTATTATTCAAATAGACGGGGATGTCCAAAATGATGTTTGTCATCGGATTTCTGCAGGATGGTTGAAATGGAGGAGTGCAACTGGAGTTTTATGCGATCAGAAGATCCCTCTCAGGTTAAAAAGTAAGTTTTATAGAACAGCTATACGACCAACCATGCTCTATGGGAGTGAATGTTGGGCGGTGAAGAAACAAGGTCTCAACAAGATGAACGTGGCTGAAATGCGTATGCTGAGATGGATGTGTGGGAAGACAAGAAAAGATTGTTTGAGAAATGACTATATCAGGAATAAAGTGGGGGTGGCGAGCATTGAGGACAAGTTGCGTGAGGGCCGACTCAGATGGTACGGACATGTGCAACGCAGGCCTACTAGTGCGCCTATACGAAGCAATGCTATTGAGCCAAACACTATAAATAGAAGAAGAGGAAGGCCTAAATTAACATGGGATGAGCTTATAAAGAGAGATTTTGAATCTCTACATCTCAATCAGAATATGACCCATGATAGAGCTGAATGGAAACGAAGGATCCATGTAGCCGACCCCAGCATAGTTGGGATTGAGGCTTAGATGATGATGATGATGATGATTACCTTGTGCTTCATACAATCATGTAAATGGGCCTTGTTGTTAAAATCCCAATCATTACTCTGCCTTTATAAGCATACTATATAAACATCACAATAAAATATATCTAGGAGTCTTCCTACTTTGTAAGTGTAGTTAGACCTAAAAGCTCCTAAGTTAGATAAGACAACCCCCATCATGGTTTCTTGGAAGAGACTTGCTCCAGAGTAGAGGAACTTGTTGCTTCCCCTCTTCTCAGATGGGTCCAACATAGTGTTAAAGTTGCCAATGGCTAACCATTTCCCATTATACTTCCTGATTTTCATATATTCTTCCACAACAAATCCTTCATAGTAGGATTATGGCTTTCTTAGAATGCTATTAATAGCTTGCCATCCACTAGACACTACACATACTGACTTCTGATCTTTTTGTTAAAGTATCACCCTTGGATACAATATTCGTTTATATAAGTCTGATGTTTTACCTTGTGCTTCATACAATGATGTAAATGGGCCTCATTGTTAAAATCCCAATCATTTCTCTACCTTTGTAAACATACTATATAAACATCACAATAAGACACTAATTAGGTGTGTAGGTTCCCACAGTTAAGTTCCATTTTCTCATTCGCTCCTAACTTAGTGTTAGAGCATAAAGAGGCATTCTTGTCTCCATGGAGAGCGGTAATATCCTTTGCCTCCATGAACCCTGGGGTTTTAGGAGATGACAATTTCTATGGTTCTCCTCATAAACTCTTCTATTATTCTTGATGTGAACCCAATTTACAAAGCTTGGATGAAGACAAATAGAATTCTAAAAGGATGGATCTCTGGCTCTTTGACTAAGTAAATAATGGGAAAAACCATGAGACACAAAACATCCAAAGAGGTATGGTTGGTTTAGAATAAAAATATTTTCAAATCTGCTCAGTCTTGTAAATATGAATTGAAGTCTCAGTTAAGATCATTTAAAAAAGGCAGTGATTCTCTATCTGATTACTTGTGGAAGTTTAAAACTATCTATTATAAACTTAATATTATTCGATATGATGTTGATGATTTGGAAAAGGTCTTTACCATTTTAATGGTATTGATAGATTTGAGTACAAAGGCTTTGTTGTCTCCATGTTGAATTCTCTCATTCCATTCTATTCATAAATAACTCACTTCTACAATATTATGAGAGAAGAAAGCTATGTAAATCAATTCCCAATTAGTTTATGATGTTCTACGCCAACAAAGGGAAAAATGATGGAACAATGAACCAAGTCACGAATAACAGGTAGCATTTATATAATCATAAAAACTTCAATGGGAGAGGATGATCTAGTAGAAGATGAAGAGGAAGCCATCAGTCTAGCAACTACATTCAAGGTATCTTAGGCAGTGGACCTACTCAAAACAACAACCAATTAGGCTCTCAATGTAACACCCCTGACCTGGATTATGAACTAACCCTAGGTGTTTTGCTTAAAATTATGATTAGAGGCTTGTGGTTAACCCTTTATATTCCATTAAAGCTTTAGAATAATCTATATTTTCATTTCTGCCCTTTTTGAACAATGTTGTAAGATTGTTTTGTTTAATAGGGACCTATGTGCAAATTACCCAATTAGAGGGGTTAAATTGCAAATTGCACATGTTAAGATGTTCCTATTATGATGAGACATCATAGGAATGAATATGATGTTGGTTAATGACTCACCAAATTTTATGGGTTAACTCCCAAGGAATCGAGAGTCGAAGGCTAATCAATTAGGTAAATCTAATTGGATTAAGTGCTGATTTTCAACCTGATTAACTTGACCTTTTTGGGAAAACGGTTTCAAAACCGTTTGAGTGCATTGACCAAGGGTTGACCGTTTGGTATTATTGTTCCTAAATATTTTGGTTAATGACTCACCAGATTTTATGGGTTAACTCCCAAGGAATCGAGATTTGAAGGCTAATCAATTAGATAAACCTAATTGGATTAAGTGCTGATTTTCAACCTGATTAACTTGACCTTTTTGGGCAAACGGTTTCAAAACCATTTGAGTGCGTTGACCAAGAATTTACCGTTTGAGATTACTGTTCCTAATTATTTTGGTTAATAACTCACCAAATTTTAGGGGTTAATTCTCAAGGAACCATGAGTTGAAGGCTAATCAATTGGGCAAACCCTAATCGAAATTAGTGTTGAAATTCCAATGAGTTAATTTGAGATTTGGGTTGATTAGCCCAAACGGTTTCAAAACTGTTTGGGGATCACCCAAACGGTCTCAAGACCGTTTGGGGGTCACCCAAGACCGTTTGGAGGTCTAGGGTGAAGTATGGAGATGTGTTTGAAGATCCAAAGATGTGGTATGAACCCTAATCAGCTAAATGCTGATTTTGCAAGTGAATGAGATGATGTTTTGGGTTGATTGGCCCAAAAGGTTTCAAAACTGTTTGGGGATCACCCAAACGGTCTCAAGACCGTTTGGAGGTCACCCAAGACCGTTTGGAGGTCTAGGGGTGAGTATGGTTAAGCAATTGATGATCCAATGTTACCAAGTTAAAGTGTAATCAATTGCTGATTTGATGATCAATCCAATGATCCAAACCTTAATTGGTTGACTTGGATGTTAATGATATGATGGGAAAATGGTCTCAAGACCGTTTGTAGGTTATCCAAACGACCTCAAGACCGTTTGGGGTTAGGTCATGACCCAATTGAGTGATGGTTCAATGGGTTCAACATCAATTAAGCTCATATTGATGCATGTTGAAGGATGATCGATTCCAACCCTAATCCAATCCATCCAAACCCTAATTGGTGATCAATTGAGGATCAATTGAGGGTCACATCAGTTGAGTATTAAATAAATTGGCTCAATTGATAAATGGTTAACCATGGCATGAACGATTGAGGTGTTCAACATTGAAAACCCTAACTCAATTGGAAGTGTTAATACACTTTTTGGTCCATGCGGTTTTGAGGGTGTTTTGACCAAACGGTCTCAAGACCATTTGGGAGCAAATGGTCTCAAGACCGTTTGGTGGTCATGCGGTTTCAAACTGTTTGGAGTTTGAAAGTGCAAAACCGTTTGGGGTCTTTTAAGGTCAAGAATGCTTAATGCTTTAAAGGCTTAGATGGTTTAAATGGTTGATTAATCTAAATCCTAATTATATCTACAGACATTAAGGGAACAAGTAATTAGTTGATTGAATCATGTTATGATCAATGGTGAACATTACTAAAGTACCCTTGATGGGTTTAAATAGTCAACACCTCTAGATCAAGCAAACCCAAATGAACGTTGTAGTAATAATGTTACTTATGTTATCAAGGTTGAATTGACCTAACCTAATCATAAGATATGTAAACATCATCTAATAATTTAGAGGGGAGAGAAGACTCCTAATATGAATGATAATCAAGTAATATACTTCCAACATGCATGAATACACATAATTAGGGTATGATCCTTTACAATGGGATCATGGAAACCCTAATGATGATGATCAATGAATCTGAACCTAAGTGAAGACATGAATGGAAGTAATCTTCATACATAATGATTCTATGTGAATAGTAAACCCTAATCTAGGGTAATGTGATTCTATGTGAATAGTAAACCCTAATCTAGGGTAATGTGATTCTATGTGAATAGTAAACCCTAATCTAGGGAGATGTGATGATATGAACAAGTAACCCTAATTATGGGTTATGCTTTTAAGCATGAAACTCCATGATTGAGAAATGAGATAGGAATCACTATTCCTAATCTAGTTAAGAGGTTGAATAACTCTATTTGGATTAAATGAGAATCCTAACCCTAGAAACCAGCCATGGTATTATGACACGGTCGTGGTGAGTCCTTTGTTGCACGACCGTGTAAGGTAGCACGGCCGTGGTATCACATATATAATTTGAGAAGAACCTATATGGTGTTGTTATGATACAATATGCATGTTATTAGTAAATATTGATCATGCAGGTTTTCATAAAGAGGTGATCATATCCAGGTAAGGATTATGATATATTATGTATTGAAATTACTTTACATGCTTCAAGTATAATGATATGTTATGATACCTAGTGAATGGTAAATTATGAGTTCAAGTACCTAGATTCTATAATCATAATGATAAATTTAGAAAGGTATTTGATAAATTGAGGAATTGAGATCCTAACACTTTGTGAGAAAAAGTATGGCTACAAGCCATGACTCCCCAATAATAATGTCAGACATTAGATATATGATCTAAGTCTAAAGAGAGTTAGTGTTGTAATGATGGTTTTATAAGTAAATAAATGCCATACATGTTCTTCTATTTCTTAAAAGATAAATGACATATGGGTTGATCAAATTATAGTTGTACTGCTTTAATAGGAAGAATGGTTTAATCTGTTAAACATTGTTTTAACTACTCCTAGACAAATATAACTTCTTTGTGTACATTTATTCTCTTAAGCTGTAATAATTATGTTTCTGGAAAAGAGTTATAACTCTCTCTGGGACAATTTTATAATTGTGTTACCCCGTGGGAAACATATTTTTAGGTGGAAGTGGGCGAGGAGGCAGAAATCCTTCAATAGTTGAAGGGCAGCATCAACAGTACCAGGGACAGCAGTGAAGTTTCAGGTGGAGACACTGGCTGTTATGCCACATATAGATGTAGTTAGAGTCCTATGTGTTGTCTCTATACTCTCAGGTCCTCGAAGTAATAGTTAGTGCTTTCGAGTTTTTGGTCCAGTACCTCGAGATTTTTGTATCTTGCCTTATATAGTTAACATGGTAGTTGATGATTGTAATCTCGAGATACGACCTTACAGAGATGTACTGATGGATCAGTTTGTAAATAACTTATCATGTTGCTTTATGAAAAAGCTTTACCATTTAAAGATCTCTTCACAAAAAGTTTTAATTTTTAGTGATTTTTGGTAATCTGTTGCTTAGTGAACGCTTCCACATTAGTTACTCTTGTTTTCTCGAGATAGACGTTACATTGAGTGGTATCAGAGCTCTAGGTTTGCTGAGTCTATAGAGACATAGGACTAAGGTTGTTGAGTCTGTTCTAAGTGTTTTCCAGATTATCTGATAGTATCTTCTGCTCTCATAGGAGAAGAAGAACTTGAAGATGTCTGGATCACATGAAGAGCATGCTGCTGAGGGTAGTATTGCTGCACCAGGAGGAGGTGCAGGGGACTAGAATAGGGAGGGGCCTGTACCTGAACAACCCCAGATTGACCCAGCTAAGATAGAAAACCCAGCTATCCATACTTTCTTTGATAAATTCCTGACAGCCATAACACACATAGCAGATAGGGTGCCACCATCTGCACCTAGGGCACCAACCCATCAGGAAGGTTATGGAGTCGGCAAGACTTTTGAGAGACTTCACCGGGTGGGAGCCATAGACTATGCTGGTACATCTGACCCAGCAGATGCTGATCTATGGTTGACAGAGTTGGAAAAGGCTTTTAGGATCCTTGATATTCCTGAAGCTGAAAAGGTAAAACATGCGGTATACCTCCTAAAAGGGAGTGCTCGTAATTGGTGGATGATAGAGGAAGATAAGAGACCAGGCGAAGAAATAGGATGGGAGGTATTCCAATGAGAATTCGTCAATAGATACTTCCCTAAGACGTATCTAGATAAGAAGATCTCTCAATTTGAGAAGATCACACAAGGACAGATGAACGTTAGCGAATATGAAGCTAAGTTCATGGAGTTGTTGCGGTTTTGTCCGCAGATGGCAGTTAGTGATGAAGAAAGAATTCGGCATTTTGAAAAGGGATTGAACGCTAAACTAGCCACTCCTGTGTCTGCCTTAGAGAACAGAGAAAGTTTTTCCACCTTTGTGGAGTCAGTAAGAAGGATAGAGAGGTCGGAAATCAAGCAACAACAGACAAGTGGTAAGAAGATGTACACCCAGCCTCATGATCAAAGGCCTGAAAGTTTTAAGAAGCCAATATTTTCTATACCGACATCAATACCAGGATTTACTACCCAGACACAATGGATGTCAAGTGGAAGTAGGGATCATAGTATTACACCAAGAAGACCCTCCGACATAGCATCAACATCGGTAACTGGATCGTATAGACACTTTGCACCCAGGATCTATTATCAATGTAGACAACCGGGACATCTGGCAAAGGATTGTCCAGATAGGAATACAATAATGACTCAATCTCAAGTACAGAGTCTGCAAGGCTCACAAGGGAGGCAATATAATAATAGAGGACGTGGACAGACGTCCCAGACAGGTCAGATGAAATAAGTTTTGTTTTGATATTTCATATCAGGATTCTATGTGTTAAAGATATAAAAATTAGCTGTTTTTGAATTCCTTTGACTAAGTCCTAGAAGAACACAAGGGAGATAAGAACTTATATCTTACTCAGTATTCTTTAAAACAATTTATAATCTTCCTTAATTGTGTATTAAAAGATGAGATATAGATGTGATACCTGAAGAATAATCTAGTATGGTAAATCCTGTGTGTATAATGATATGAAAAGTGAGGAATATGATGATAAGTAAAATACATACTACCTAATCTCAGTACTTATATACCCTGGCCAGGTATATGGATATTGTAGATAAGGCAAGTATGAAACTCTTAGATTGTTATCTTTTTTATTACTCTGATCAGGTAATTATTCTGAAATAATCTAGAGAGTATAAGGAAATTAATGAGAAAAGCTAAGTGAAACTTCTAAATAAACATACTCAGTGAATACTTAGTGAACTTTCTTAGTGAATACTTAGTGAACTTCCTCAGTGAATATACTTCATGAATATACTCAGTGAATTTCCTCAGTGAATACTTAATGAATATACTCAGTGAACTTCCTTAGTGAATACTTCGTGAATATACTTAGTGAACTTCCTTAGTGAATACTTAGTGAATATACTCAGTGAACTTCCTTAGTGAATACTTCGTGAATATACTTAGTGAACTTCCTTAGTGAATACTTAGTGAATATACTCAGTGAACTTCCTTAGTGAATACTTAGTGAATATACTCAGTGAACTTCCTTAGTGAATACTTCATGAATATACTCAGTGAACTTCCTTAGTGAATACTTAGTGAATATACTCAGTGAACTTCCTCAGCGAATACTTAGTGAATATACTCAGTGAACTTCCTCAGTGAATACTTAGTGAATATACTCAGTGAACTTCCTTAGTGAATACTTAGTGAATATACTCAGTGAACTTCCTCAGTGAATACTTAGTGAATATACTCAGTGAACTTTCTCAGTGAATACTTAGTGAATATACTCAGTGAACTTCCTTAGTGAATACTTAGTGAATATACTCAGTGAATTTCCTCAGTGAATACTTAGTGAATATACTTAGTAAACATACTTAGTGAACATACTCAGTGAATTTCCTCAGTAAATACTTAGTAAGAATACTCAATGAACTCCTTCAATGAAAGCTTTTGAGACAACATACTTAGTAAATTTACTTAGTGAAATCTTCTAAGACAAATTTCTTAGTGAATCTTCTCAGTGAATATTTCCAAATTAATTGATTAGCAAACTTTCTTAGTGAATTGTTTCAAATAAATAAAGGATTTCTGAGTGAATTATCTGTGTTAAGGTATGTATGTTTCTCTTTTGGTAAACATTCTTGGGTGATACTAGAAGAATGTTCTTTTATGCTTCTTCCTTTCAAAAGTATGGACACCTTATGTTAGGGGTTTATGCTTTGCACAAACATAAACAGTGATAAGAAGTAATTAATGAAAGTGACTTTGTGTGAATTACAAATACATAATATCATCATAATTTTGAGATAATATGGGGAAACTTGAGGGCCTTACTAATGAATAATCTGTCCCTCCTTTTCCCGGGATTTCGGGGACGAAATCCTTGTTAGGGGTTTATAATTTGTAACACCCCTGACCTGGATTATGAACTAACCCTAGGTGTTTTGCTTAAAACTATGATAAGAGGCTTGTGGTTAACCCTTGATATGTCATTAAAGCTTTAGAAGAATCTATATTTTCATTTCTGCCCTTTTTTAACAATGTTGTAAGATTGTTTTGTTTAATAGGGACCTATGTGCAAATTACCCAATTAGAGGGGTTAACTTGCAAATTGCACATGTTAAGATGTTCCTCTTATGAGACATAATAAGAATGAATATGACGTTGGTTAATGATTCACCAAATTTTATGGGTTAACTCCCAAGGAATCGAGAGTTGAAGGCTAATCAATTAGGTAAATCTAATTGGATTAAGTGCTGATTTTCAACCTGATTAAGTTGACCTTTTTGGGCAAACGGTTTCAAAACCGTTTGAGTGCGTTGACCAAGGGTTGACCGTTTGGGATTATTTTTCCTAATTATGTTGGTTAATGACTCACCAAATTTTATGGGTTAACTCCCAAGTAATCGAGAGTTGAAGGCTAATCAATTAGATAAACCTAATTGGATTAAGTGCTGATTTTCAACCTGATTAACTTGACCGTTTTGGGAAAACGGTTTCAAAACTGTTTGAGTGCGTTGAACAAGCATTGACTGTTTGAGATTACTGATCCTAATTATGTTGGTTAATAACTCACCAAATTTTAGGGGTTAATTATCAAGGAATCATGAGTTGAAGGCTAATCAATTGGGCAAACCCTAATCGAAATTAGTGTTGAAATTCCAATGAGTTAATTTGAGATTTTGGGTTGATTAGCCCAAACGGTTTCAAAACCGTTTGGGGATCACCCAAACAATCTCAAGACCATTTGGGGGTCACCCAAGACCGTTTTTAGGTCTAGGGTGAAGTATGGATATGTGTTTGAAGATCCAAAGATGTGGTATGAACCCTAATCAGCTAAATGCTGATTTTACAAGTGAATGAGATGATGTTTTGGGTTGCTTGGCCCAAACGGTTTCGAAACCGTTTGGGGATCACCCAAATGGTCTCAAGACCGTTTGGAGGTCACCCAAGACCATTTGGAGGTCTAGGGGTGAGTATGGTTAAGCAATTGATGATCCAATGTTACTAAGTTAAAGTGTAATCAATTGCTGATTTGATGATCAATCCAATAATCCAAACCTTAATTGGTTGACTTGGATGTTGATGATATGATGGGAAAATGGTTTCAAGACCGTTTGGAGGTTATCCAAACGACCTCAAGACCATTTGGGGTCAGGTCATGACCCAATTAAGTGATGGTTCAATGGGTTCAACATCAATTAAGCTCATATTGATGCATGTTGAAGGATGATTGATTCCAACCCTAATTGGTGATCAATTGAGGATCAATTGAGGGTCACATCAGTTGAGTATTAACTTAAATGGCTCAAATGATAAATGGTTAACCATGGCATGAACGATTGAGGTGTTCAACATTGAAAACCCTAACTCAATTGGAAGTGTTAATACACTTTTTGGTCCATGCGGTTTTGAGGGTGTTTGGACCAAACGGTCTCAAGACTGTTTGACTCCAAACGGTCTCAAGACCATTTGGGACCAAACGGTCTCAAGACCGTTTGGTGGTCATGCAGTTTCAAACCATTTGGAGGTTGAAAGTGCAAAACCGTTTGGGGTCTTTTAAGGTCAAGAATGCTTAATGCTTTAAAGGCTTAGATGGTTTAAATGGATGATTAATCTAAATCCTAATGATATCTAAAGACATTAAGGGAACAAGTAATTAGTTGATTGAAGCATGTTATGATCAATGGTGAACATTACTAAAGTACCCTTGATGGGTTTAAATAGTCAACACCTCTTGATCAAGCAAACCCTAATGAACGTTGTAGTAATAATGTTACTTATGTTATCAAGGTTGAATTGACCTAACCTAATCATAAGAGATGTAAACATCATCTAATAATTTAGAGGGGAGAGAAGACTCCTAATATGAATGAGAATCAAGTAATATACTTCCAACATGCATGAATACACATAATTAGGGTATGATCCTTTACAATGGGATCATGGAAACCCTAATTATGATAGTCAATGAATCTTAACCTAAGTGAAGACATGAATGGAAGTAATCTTCATACATAATGATGCCATGTTAATAGTAAACCCTAATCTAGGGTAATGTGATGCTATGTGAATAGTAAACCCTAATCTAGGGTAATGTGATGCTATGTGAATAGTAAACCCTAATCTAGGGAGATGTGATGATATGAACAAGTAACCCTAATTCTGAGTTATGCTTTTAAGCATGAAACTCCATGATTGAGAAATGAGATAGGAATCACTATTCCTAATCTAGTTAAGAGGTTGAATAACTCTATTTGGATTAAATGAGAATCCTAACCCTAGAAACCAGCCGTGGTATTATGACACGGTCGTGGTGAGTCCTTTGTTGCACGACCGTGCAAGGTAGCACGGCCGTGGTATCACATATATAATTTGAGAAGAACCTATATGGTGTTGTTATGATACAATATGCATGTTATTAGCAAATATTGATCATGCAGGTTTTCATAAAGAGGTGATCATATCCAGGTAAGGATTATGATATCTTATGTATTGAAATTACTTTACATGCTTCAAGTATAATGATATGTTATGATACCTAGTGAATGGTAAATTATGAGTTCAAGTACCTAGATTCTATAATCATAATGATAAATTTAGAAAGGTATTTGATAAATTGAGGAATTGAGATCCTAACACTTTGTGAGGAAAAGTATGGCTACAAGCCATGACTCCCCAATAATAATGTCAGACATTAGATATATGATCTAAGTCTAAAGAGAGTTAGTGTTGTAATGATGGTTTTATAAGTAAATAAATGCCATACATGTTCTTCTATTTCTTAAAAGATAAATGACATATGGGTTGATCAAATTATAGTTGTACTGCTTTAATAGGAAGAATGGTTTAATCTGTTAAACATTGTTTTAACTACTCCTAGACAAATATAACTTCTTTGTGTACATTTATTCTCTTAAGCTGCAATAATTATGTTTCTGGCGAAGAGTTATAACTCTCGCTGGGACAATTTTATTATTGTCTCACCCCGTGGGAAACATATTTTTAGGTGGACGTGGGCGAGGAGGCAGAAATCCTTCAATAGTTGAAGGGCAGCATCAACAGTACCAGGGACAGCAGTGAAGTTTCAGGTGGAGACACTGGCTGTTATGCCACGTATAGATGTAGTTAGAGTCCTATGTGTCGTCTCTGTACTCTCAGGTCCTTAGAGTAATAGTTAGTGCTTTCGATTTTTTGGTCCAGTACCTCGAGGTTTCTGTATCTTGCCTTATATAGTTAACATGGTAGTTGATGATTGTAATCTCGAGATACGACCTTACAGAGATGTACTGATGGATCAGTTTGTAAATAACTTATCATGTTGCTTTATGAAAAAGCTTTACCATTTAAAGATCTCTTCACAAAAAGTTTTAATTTTTAGTGATTTTTGGTAATCCGCTTCTTAGTGAACGCTTCCGCATTAGTTAATCTTGTTTTCTCGAGATAGACGTTACACTCATGGTTGTGGTTTTTCTTAGACAACACAACTTTCAGCCCAAGGGAACCTCATTAACTCTTATGATAACACCAACCATTTTGTCTTGTGTTGTTAGATTTGTGGAAAGAGAAGCCATGATGATCTCAAGTGTAGGTATCGATTTGACAAATCTTATCAAAACATCACATACCAAAGAGTCCCACTAATAACATAACAACTACTATTGTTGCTCTATAGTTAAATGAAACTGTTGTTACTGAATGACATGTTGATTTAGGAGTTTTAAATCATGTTGTCCGAACATCTGATACTCTTAATAACCTTATCATTTACAAAGGTAATAATTCAATTATGGTTGGAAAAGGAAATTTCATCCCAATTACACATGTTGGAGATGGATATTTACAACATTGATCTATTATACCACTTCACCAAGTTCTTGTAGTACCGACTATCAAACACAATCTTCTATCAATAACTAAATTGACTACAATGTTTCCATGCTATGCTATCTTTAATAATGATATGGTGATTATAAAGGACTCAAGGAGCCACAACACTCTATCCAAAGGGGTGTGTGATGGTGGCATTTACCTACTGGCTAATGTGACATCAAAGGCTTTATTTTTGAATAGATTTAATAAATCTCCTGCAAAGTTCTGGCATATGCAATTGGTCATAAAAAAAACTTTCTTCACCATATTAGAAACAATAAAGACATTTCATGTTTATCACAATACATAGATATTTGTAATAGTTGTGAGCTTAGAAAAAGAAAAAAGTTATATTTTGTTACCAAGCATATAAGGTCTAGAAGACCATTTCACATTGTACATTGTGAAGCATGGGGAAAGTCACTTGTGCCATCTCACGATGATTTTCTTTATTATGTGATGCTTATTGATGATTGCAATGCATTAACTAGATGCTTCCTATGAAAAAGAAAAGTGACTTTTAGAATATTTTTTGTATCTTGTTACAACTTAGTACATACTCAATTTAATACTATAATATAGATTGTACAAAGTGATGGAGGGGGAGAGTTTGTTAATCAAACATTGCAACATTTTTTTACTAAGAAAGGTATCATTCATCAAATTTCTTGTCCACATGATTCTTCGTAAGATGGAATGGTAGAACTGAAACACATACATGTTCATGAACCAGGCATGTCCATGATGTCTGATGTACACTTGCCTAAGATATACTGGGATGAGGCCTTCTCCACATCCACATATAAAATAAACTATCTTCCCACTCCTGTATTGGATAAAAAATCCCATTTTGAATTGTTGTACAATAGAAAACCCAACAATAATCACCTTTGTGTCTTTCGTTCTCTCTGATATCCCTACTTGAGAGACTATTGTAAGGATAAGTTGGATCCTAGATACCTACCATGTATTTTTATGGGATACATCTCTCATCATAAGGGCTATATATGCATGCACATACCTAGCAGAGGCATGTATCTATCTAGAAATGTTTTATTTAATGTTGGCTAAATGGACATTGTCAAAATCCCTTTGTTTTAAAAATGACAAACATTTCATTCTTGTGGATCTAACGTGCTACTTGAGTATTTCAGGAATAAGGAGGATGATAAAGTTTTGGAAGATCTACATGCTTATATTGCTTTATTTTCATGATTGTAATCAAATGTAAACTTGTACAAATATATAATGTACAAGTACTTAGATATCATGTGAATCAAGCGTTTAGATCTTCCCTATCCACACACAACACTTAGATAGGTCATCCCTAAGTGAGCATCACAATTGCACATTCATTTCTTACACTTAGCATATAAGTTAAAGTTTTGAAATAGAGTTAGTCTCGGTCGACAAACTTCTCGACCGAGATACTCTCGGTCGAACATTTTCTCGACCGAGAAACTCCCAAGTCTAAAGAACGAACATCTTTGCATAACCTGCTAAAAGAAATCAAAGAGGAAGGCTCGATCGAACTTTACCTCGACCGAGACAGTATCTCGAGCATGTTCTATAGCCGTTAGACTTAGTTATATAACCGTTAGAGTTAGTGGAAAAAGTGGTTGGAAGTTGAGTTGAACGTTGCTCCAGACTTCCCCTCGGTTGACATTCTCCTTGACCGATAGACACTCGGTCGACAAACTTCTCAACTAAGAAGGTGTGTGTCTGCACTTTTCAGAAGTAATTAACTAGCCGTTACTAATGCAATTAGTGGATACCTAACAACTAGTTAAGAAATAAGAACCCCCTAGAAAGTGTCTAGAACGTCCCTAAGCACTAGTAGGCCATTCCTATTAATAGGACATGCCTTAGGACACCTAAACTCACTTGAGTACGCATACTTGCAATTGAGAATCAATCCTTGTGAGAAATTGAGCAACTTCAACACTTGCAAATCATTTCCATTGCTTGCATTTCGTGTCCTATAGGCTAGAATATCCTACCCACTATACTTCCACTTTCATACACATTGGATAGGAGATCAAAATGCTTGATATAGAGTTCAAGCCTTATACTTAAGTGGTAATTGTAATTTCCTTTTTCCTTTCTTGTTCTTTATTATTTCATTGTACTCTCCTTGCTACTCCTAGGTTGGAGGATGCGGTGTGGAGAGGGTGAAATCTTCTCAAGTGGAGAAGGAGGACTTTGGACTACTTCTAGAAGGTCTCAACGGGAAGCTACTTCAAGGAGGAAGGCTACTTCAAGGGGGAGATTGAAGTTACTTCAAGTGAAGGCTGCTTCAAGGTTGGTGAGATGACTTCGGGTGAAGGCTGTCCAAAGGGTTTGGGAAGGTATTTGTAATTTTGTGTAACATCCTTGAGAAGGTAATAAAATTCAAATACTTTCAAATCCCAATTGGAAACAATTGGGTAGTGGACTGACTCCCTTAGTTTTTGCTAAGGGTGGAGCCACTCCAAATCCTTGTCTCCTTCTTCAACATCTTTGTGGTTGTTTGTTGGTTGAATTATTTTAAAAATTATGATAAAACCATATATATATATATTTTTTTTTGGTTAAGCCAGGGGTCGCTTTTATTCATCCCACACCCCTCTTGTGGGCACCATCATCCAGAAATTACAGCTCCTGCTTATAACAGTGCAGGTAAAGAGCAACAAAAACCAGAAACATCATAACAACCTAACCAATGGCACTTCGCAAAACAATGTAAGGGACTCTATGTTTCTCTAAAGCCGCCATACCTCTTACTCTACGTGGTATATTCAGTATATCTGAAGCAATGAAAGGCTCATTCAACCTGCTGCCCCACTTCCCTAGTTCACGAGGTATCGAATTGATGACCTTGTGAACCAAGGACCCATATATCATAGCAGAATCAAGCTCCCCTCGCATCTCCCTAACGAACGGTGACGTCTTCCATGGTTCCATCCCGTTGTTCCATAAGATGTCATGCACGTACGCCTCATAAATCTCAATGCACGAAATGACCAATGCATGGTCTCTCGATATCTTCATCCGGATAGCACACACTTGCATATATGCAAGAATGTAATCCGTACTCCCGAGCCAAGCTCTAAATACAAGGCATATATTAGCCCTGTGATTTCTTATAACTCTCGCCGCCCACCTTCGAGACACTCCTTGGTTATCTTTATCTCTCCTGATCGTGAGGTTGAGCTTAAGATTATGTAGGTCAGGAGTCTGCCATCTCACCAGCTCTATCTGTCTCATCAAGACTCGTGGCTCAGTCAAGCTCACCTCCCTCATCCGTGCATAAATGCTGTTATCTGTATCTAACACAAAAGATCTCCTCTTCAGATGGACGTTCAGTGCTGCAATAATCCAACTCCATTCATGAGAGAAAGGTCTATGTTGCTCCTCGAATCTGGCTTGGCATCTCAACCACCATATGCTATACGGGATCAGAACCACCAAGTTTCCAGCTAGCCACTCTTTTAGTTTCTTCCTCTTCCCCAAAACACAGGTATCTATCAGGGATCTGACGTCATTTGGATGCAAATCTGTCAGGTCGGCAAACTTACCCCAAAAGAAACCCGCCATTTGTCCATGGAAAATCAAGTGTCCAATGCTCTCCTTGTGCGGCTCCTCACAGCAGTTGCATCGATATGTAAAGGGAATGCAGCATCTAGCTTTAATATTATCATCCGTTGACGTGGCCCCTCTAACAGACTTCCAAATGAAAGCCACCGCCTTAGGGAAATTACTCTTCCAAATCCACTCTAACCCAGCAGGACCTTCCCTTCTGTCTACCATCAGTAGCTTTTTGAATGATCTCATAGAGAATACACCTCTCAACCCCGGACTCCATATCATTCTATCTTCCACATCAGCGATCCATGTGTTAGATTCACAAATGATATCCAACCCATCATCATCAACTATCGTCCTCAGTAACTCCCAATCCCATCCCTGGCCTTCAATCCAGAAGTCTTTAATAAGAAAAGGGTGTCTTCTATCACTAGCGAATCTAGCATGATTTGTCAAACACTGATCACACCACCTCGAGTCCCAGAAAGGAATTTCACCTCTCCCTACCACCCATCTACACATAGGGAACACCTGCGGCATCATATCCCATATACCTTTCCAGTACGGAGAAGGAGAAGGTCCCAACTTCAAGGAACCGGGAAAGACATTATCACAACCTCCTACCACATTGGCATACTTCCACCTGTAGAAACTGGCCCATATTGAATTCGTCGTCAACACCTCCCAACAAGCCTTCCCAACGAAAGCATCATTTATCAGACGGAGCGATGGAAACCCCAGCCCACCTTGAGATAGAGATCTTGCAACTCTATGCCAACTGAGCCAAGCTTTTCTGTGTTGTTCATCCCTGCCCGCCCACAAGAAATGAGAAAGCTTTCTCTCAATGCGGTCTGCAATCCCCACCGGAACGCCAATCGCAGCCGTCGTATATACAGGAATGGATGATAGCACGTGAGAGATTAGTAGTCTTCTTCCCGCGAAGGATAGGAGTTTGGATCTCCAAGTTGTGAATTTATTAAAAATCTTATTCATCAAGAACTCGAAGTCGTTGAGTCTCATCCTTCCTTTTGTTATAGGGATACCCAGGTAAGTGATAGATTCCTTCGCTTCCCCCATATCCATACAAACTGCCACACTATTTATCATCTCCAAATCTTTCCCACCTACTACACATATGGATTTATCTTTATTGATTCTTTGCCCCGTGGCCCTTTCATACGCTTCAAAAGTATCCCTAACCTTCTCCATCGATCTCTGATCAGCATTGAAGAATAAAGCAATATCATCCACATATAATAGAATGCTTGGCGGAATCGCCTCCTCCCTGATCTTGAATCTCGAAATGTTCCCCTCCTCTTCTATCTTCAGGAATTTTCTACATAGAATCTCCTAAAAAAGAATGAACAAGAAAGAGGATAGCGCACAACCTTGCTTGAGTCCTCTACTCATCGGAAAAAATCCTGCAGTTTCGTCCCCAACCGTGACGGTAGCCCATGTATTAGAAAAGAAACTTAAGCACAGCTTCACCATATCCGTACTAAACCCAAATTGCTGCATCACTCTCCACATAACATTCCAGTCAGTCCTATCGTAAGCTTTCGACATATCATACTTCAGAATCACATTGGGTGTCCCTTGGCCTCTATTGATGTCGTGCATCAGCTCCTTTGCAAGCCTGACATGATGAGTGATGTCGGATCCTTTAACAAAAGCACCTTGTACCTTGGAAATCAGTATCGGCATCATGGGAGCCATCCTATCACTGAGAATACGTGCAAGAATACGGAGGGCAACATTTTCAATAGAGATTGGCCTAAAGTCCTCTGGTAGTCTCTTTGGGCAATCCACCTTCGGAATAAGCAGAATTCGGCAGCAGAAAAGGCCCCTAAAGCAAGGTTGTCCTCTAAAGAAAGCCTCCGTCATCTTCATAAAATCCGCACCAATGATTGACCAAGCAGCCCGAAAGAACATCCCAGTGAACCCATCTAGACCTGGAGCTGCTGAGGAGTCCATCTTGAGTAGGGCCTTCACAACCTCCTCTTCACGGGGGACAGCGAGCAGGGAAATATTTTCATCCATAGATACCAGCTCTGGGATATTATGCAAGAAATCCTCCAAGTCAGGTACATTTGTTTCCACCACCTCATTGAAGAAATGTTTATAGAGGTCCGCCGCCACCTCCGCCATCATCGTAGGATCCGATATACACGTGCCATCCTGCAAGACCACTCTGTTAAGCCTCCTGCGCTTCCTTCGTGCTTTGACGGTAGCATGATAAAATTTTGTATTACGCTCCCCATCTTGAAGCCAGCTTATCCTCGCTTTCTCTTTCCACATCGCCTCTTCTTCATCCAACAATTGTTGCATTTCTTTCTCATCCATCCTCAGGTTAGCTTCATTCGCCATAGTTGGGTTCCCATCGAACGCCGCCTGTGTAGTAAACACCACATCCTCCAAGTCTTTGATGCGCTGCTTGATTTCTCCATAGGACTCTTTGCTCCATCTTCGCAAAGCTGATCTAACTCTTTTAAGCTTGTGACAGAAAACGAAGGACGGGTTTCCATTCACCTGTTCACCCCAAGCCTGTTCAATCACCTTTAAACAGTCTTCGTGCTCGAGCCACGCCTTCATGAAAACAAAATGCGCCGTCTTTCGCTCTATTTCTTGATCGCCTGGAATTGTCACTATAGGACTGCGATCAGAAACTCTATCTCTGGTTAAGTGTATCAATCTAGTTGCGGGCCTTGCCACCATCCATGCCTCATTCACTAGCACCCTATCTATTCTCTGCCACATAGAAGGTGTAAGAATCTGCTTGTTCACCTAAGTGAATTGACTACCTTCAAATGGAATTTCATCCAAAGCAACATCCTCGATCAAGGTGTTGAAATCCTGCATGTCCTGATAACCTAGTGTGTTCCCGCCTCGTCTCTCCCTTATATTACGTACCACATTGAAGTCCCCTACAATCATCCATGGCTCATCACCTATATGATCCGCCATTGTCATTATCTCTTCCCACAAAGACCTCCTCTCAAGGTGATCACAACTGGCATATATGGCTGTAACAAAGAACTTTGCCCCATCGCTGGCCTCCAATCTCACCGTGATGTGTTGCCTATGTCTCTTGAAAACAGAAGGATTTGTATCTATGTCTGCGTAGAACTAAATCTTCCCTTCCTCCTCTTTATTATCCACCGTCCAATCAAGCCTCACAATGTCCAGGAGTTCCACAGCCTGTTCAGCATGGAGAAATGGCTCAAACAAACAAACCACACCTGGTTTATATCTACCACAAATTTTTCTCAAAACTCTCCTCGTAGGATTATTAGATGCCCCTCTGATGTTCCAAAAAATAGAAGTAAAGTCCATATTAACTTTGTGTCGTCGTAACCACCAAAGATGAAAACGATCAGGGGCTATACCCCCCCTCCAACTCCGACCAGTATCCATCAAAGAATTCTTCGTCGTAGTCTGAGTGTCTCCTCCTGGAATGATACCGTCTGTGGTACCGGCTATCATCCCCTTCTCTTCTATGTTTTCTATGACTCCTTCCAGATGTCCTCCTATGATCAGCATTGTCACCCTCAAGGAAAATGAAATCCTCCAGTCGTCTGTTCGACAAAAATCTGTTGTTGCCCTCTCTATCCACGACCACTCGTCTTGGTGATCTATGGTGTTGCCTGATCGGGGACGGGCTCCGCATCTGAGGTATCGCTCTAGAATCCGAGGTTTTGTCTGACACAACCACCATGGAATTAGATACAATCATCTTCCCCTGCATAGATAAGGCCTCCCTAGGTATCCCTGACTCTCTCCCAAACTCAGTAAGCTGCGTGCTATTGGACCCCACCGACCCTCTTGCCAACATGAAGAACTGCACAAATGTCCGACGCTGCCCGTAAGTAAGAGATACAAATTGAGAGACATCTTCACTGAATGCCTCAACCAGGATAATCAAGCCAGATAAGTCATCTTTTTCCTTCTGCCAGTCTGAAATGAACCTCAGTTTACCGAAAGGTGATATCATCTTCTCCATCGTGTCATCATCTCTGTAGGTAATAGGGATGTCTGTTACCCAAAACCACAAAGCCTCCTTCCATTGGTGCTGTTCTCCATTACTCATGAGTTGCAAATCAATTTTTTTTCCGTGCATATGCGGTACGCCCTTCTCCTTTACGTCCTTCGCCTCCTTATCACATGAGAAGAAAGCAACAGCCTTACGCTCCATAAATCTGTATAGGTCCGCCACATTGGGCCAACACTACCGCAAGAGCGGGCAAAGCTCCTTCCATTGAACACCATACGACCATGTTATCTCCACCGCCCTCTGAAGCGCCGTCATCTTCGCTTTGCGCATCTCGTCGTCAGGCCCGACATCAATAGCGATGCACTTAGGGATGTATTGCGGACCGCCCCTGGCCGGGATGCCCGACGGCAGTGGCGGAAACGTCGCCCTTGAGTGTACGTCCGGTGGCCTCGGTCTTGGCATATACTACGAGCATCTAGCAGCCACATGACCCGGTCTACGACACTTATAGCAAACCTTGCTTCCTCTACACTGCGCATGCCAATGGCCTCTCCCCATACATCTGAAGCATGTGTTGTGAGGGATCCCGTATAGCGGTGTCTTCCTCTGTGGCCGCTACGAGACGACCGGCTGTGTGATGGGTGTCGGAACAGGGTCCTGCCTAGGGTTTGGGACAGCAAGAACCTCCATCGTTCTGATCTCAGGTGACTGCGTCGCTTGATCCACCAGACCAGTATGGTCGATCGGCGGGCAGTCCGACTCAATCACCATAGGAGCAGCTACGTCTCCTTCCTCCCTCGGTGGCGGCGGTGGCGCCCCCTCATCATCAGGACCCTGGGTATCTTCCTGCGGCTGCGCCGTCAATGGACTACTAGACGCTGGAACCTCCGTCCGCTCGGGCCCAGCACAATCAGGTCGATCATCCCTCCATTCTTCCACCACCAAAACCCTAGACGGCGAGTCATGCATGAAAAACACTAGAGGGGGGTGAATAGAGTTTTTAAATTATTTTAACAATTATTTAACTCAAACAACCACAATTAAAAATGGAAGAAGGAGACAAGTGTTTAGAGTGGTTCCAATCTTAGCAAATACTAAGATTGTCAGTCCACTACCCGATTGCTTACCCAATCGGGATTTTGAAAGTATTAATTTTATTACCTTCACAAGGATTTACACAAAATACAATACTTTCTTACACCCCTTGAACAACCTTCACTTGAAGTAGATGCACCAACCCGAGGTAGCCTTCTTGAAGTAACTCCAAGCTCCCCCTTGAAGTAGCCTTCCTCTTTAGAAGTAACCTCCCGTTGCACCAGCCTTCTTGAAGTAGTTCAAGGTCCCATTCTTCACCAAGAAGATCTTCCAACCTCTCCAATCCGCAGCCTCCAACCTAGGAGTAGTAAGGAGAGTACAAACAATAATAGTGAACAAGAAAGGAAAAAGGAAATTACAACTTATCCTTTGAAGCACAAGGCTTGATTTGCCTAGATCAAGCGTGTAGATCTCCTAACCAATGTGTATGGAATGTGATTGCTGTGGATTAGGAGATGATAGCCTATAGGACACGAAGTTTGAGCTAAGAGAGGAAGTAGCCAATTGCCAATATGCTTAATTTGCTCACAAACAGATTGCTCAATGTAAATGTATGCTCAAAGATTGCTCAAGTGTGTAATCAAGTGTAGCTTAGGTGTCTTTAGGTGTCCTAAGGCATGTCTTATTTATAGGAATGACCTACAAGTGCTTAAGGACGTTCTAGACACTTTCTAGGGGGTTCTAAGTGCTTAACTAGCCGTTAGGTACAAGTTAGTTGCATTAGTAACAGCTAGTTACTTTATTCTACAGTTGCTGTCAGAGTCCATCTCGGTCGAGAAATTGTCGACCGAGATACCTACTCGGTCGAAGTTTTGTCGACTGACAGGCTCTCTGGATCAAGTGTTAGCAACGTTCATTTCGAACTGCCAACTACCTTGTCTGTTGTGTCTAACGGCTACTTGGGTCTTTCTCGGTCGAGTTGTCGACCGAGAGTGTCTCGGTCGAGGAGTTTGTCGATCGAGATTGGCCCTGTTTCAATCTTTCAATTAAGGCACTAAGTGTGTGTATGAGTGTGTATATGAGACACTATTGAAGGGGATGACCTATCTAAGTGTGGTGTTTAGCTAGGGAAGATCTAACTCTTGATTTACATGAAGTTTAAGTACTTGTACATTATATATTTGTACAAGTTTACAATTGATTACATTTCATGTCATTTACAATCATTCAAGCATATAGATTCCCTAGAGCTTTGTCATCCACCTTATTCCTGCAACACTCAAGTAGCACGTTAGATCAACAAGAATGAAATGTTTGTCATCATCGAAACAAAGGGATTTATCATAATGTCCAATTTATCCAACAATCTCCCCCTTTTTGAAGATGACAAACATTTCCTAAATATGAAATGAGGAAATATAAAGCATGTGAGTTTCATACCTGAAGATTACCTTTTGTAGCCATTCTTGTTTTGCAAGTGAATGAAACTCATTTATATTTTTGATTTTATATTCTTTCTCCCCCTTTGTCATTTCAAAAAGATATCCAAGTTGAATATTTTATATTTCTTCTCCCCCTTAATTTTATACTATGCTCCCCCTTAGATAGATATTCTATTAGGAACATGGATTTAATATCATTTTTGTCTAATTTAGCCACAATTTGTTTCTCAATCATTTGCAAAGGATGTTAATCCTTGAAATGATGTGAGTTTCTTTTAAGTTTATGGCTTATGTGTATTGATTTCTCACCCATTTTACAAGGGATGTTAAGCCCTAAAAATGAAATGAGAAACTTTTATAAAAATGTCTCCAACCAAATGCATGGGATGTTAAGCCCTGATTTGTTTAGAGAGTTCCTTTAAGAACAAGATATATCATTTTTATGAAATTCATAGATTTATTCATAACCAAGAGTAAAAATACTAAGGTCGTAACAAGCTTCAAATAATGTTTTTTGTAAGCTTCTTAATCAAATAATCAAATTTGTTTCTATGAGCTCCCCCTTAATCTTATAATTTAAAGCAATTTAAAGCTTCTAAATTTTGACCTTTATCAAAAGTATACTAAGATTAAGTACAATAAAATGATGTCCAAATAAGCATTTTGTCAAAGCTTATTTTAGGTCGACCTTGACTTCGACCATAGCGCCCCTTGGTCAAATTTTATTTCAACCAAGAGGCAAATTTGCAGATTTCCAAATTGAACACTCATATATGAAGTATAATATCTGCATGTAATTTGATTAGATATCAATTTGAAGCATTTTAAATAATATTCAATATGAAAACATGATTAATATCTCAATCTTTAAAGATACCAATTGAGAAATTTTTATCTTATGTGTTGCAAGCATTAAAACAACATATTACCAACAAATCATTTTGCTTGCCTATGTATCATCAAGGATCATTCATGCAACAAGCATCAACTTTATATATAGAAAGTTGAATAATGAAATGTTGAAAGTACATCCATGATGTAATGATAGAACAGTAATAACATGAAATTCAACATATGGTTTCTATGTGAATAAATCAAAGAATACTTAGAACAGACCATGAAGGCAGTAATTTGACTTAAATCAATATGATTCATAATTTTCAGTTTTAACTTAAATCATTTAGAGAATAAACCAAATTAATCTCATATAAGTTTTCAAGGATGATTTCCAAAATGTATACAGTCATTAATCACAAATAGATAGCAATTTGATCAATGACAAAAAGAATTCAGCAATTTTACAGCAGACTGGAAATCACTGACCTGCTCGGTCGACAATTTCTCGACCGAATGTTCACTCGGTCGACAGATTCTCGACCGACAAAGTTTCTGGAATGTTTTCAGAACTATTAATTTATTCCAAGCAAAATAAGATTATGCAAGTTAGAGCTCGATTGTGTTGAGATATGACATTTGTATATCAAGAATCAGTTTAGGTCAAATCTCAACTAGTTAATTTTGAGCTACTAAGTTTTAGGAATCCAAGCTAAATCATCATTCTTTGTCTTATATGGGGATGAAAATGAATAATGTCCAAGACGCATGCAATAATGACAACTAATAGAGTCAACTTCATTTCTTTTTCTAGGAATTGTGTTCCTAGGTACAAACATAATCTTAGTCTTGGATGCTTTAGCTCTTTTGGGTTTATTTTTCTTGGATCATATCCTAATCCTCTTCTTCCATTATAACTAGAGGAAATTTTCAGAATATTTTCAAGCATGTCATTTCCTCTTAACTCATTTACATTTCTTTGTAACTTAGCAATATCATCCATTTTCTTGTTTATATCTTTCTTTGCTTGATCTAAATTAGATACTAGAGAGTTTCTTTCTTTGACAACCTCATCATAATCTGAGTGTGAACATAGAACAGGTTGTTTCTGAAGATCATTCACTTGAGTTTGCAAATTTAACTTTTCTAAAGAAAGAAGATTGCAATCAGCTTCTATAGATTTTAACTTAAGATCATAATCTTCATTTGCCTTTTTGAGATTTTCATTTTTAGATGCAAGAGCAAGAAGTTTAACATTTAAATCATTATTTACTTTATTTGATTTCTTAAGTTTCTTCTTGCACTCAATATATTTCTCATGAGTATCTTGAAGACTAGCAATTAGATCTTCTTTTGGTAGATCAAAAAGACTTACCTCTTCTTCTTCTTCATTTGTTGTAGCAATGAGGCATTCTACTTCTTCTTTTCCATCATCAGTACCATCACTTGAATCATCCCATGCAGCTTTATATGCTCTTTCTTTCTTTTTGTGAGATGATCTCTTCCCTTTCTTGAGTTTTGGACAATCAACTTTCATGTGTCCCTTTTTGCCACATTCAAAGCACCTGGAAGAAGAAACACTAGAAGTTTTATTAGTTTTAAAACTTTTATATTGCTTACCATTTACAATGAGAGTTTATTCTTCACTATCATCTTCACTTGTGTCATGATTGTCCTTGGTTGATGCTTTGAATGCAATGTCCTTCTTTTTCCCTTGTTGACGTTCACATTCTCTTCTTTCTTCCTCTTCTAAAGTTGCCTCATGAGCTTCTAGATTGCCAATGAGTTGCTCCATTTCTAGTTTAGTGAGATCATTAGCTTCTTCAATGGCTGTCACCTTGGGCTTGTATTTGGGAGGAAGTGATCGAAGTACCTTTGATACCTGATCTTCTTCAAGAACAGTTTTTCCTAAGGCATTCAAACCATTAACAATAGAAGAGAATTTTGCAAACATTTCACTAATGGATTCATTCGGATCCATACGAAAGTGTTCAAACTTCTGTTTAAGCATACTAATTTTAGAATTCTTAACTTGAACTGTACCTTCATAAGTTATGGACAGTCTATGCCAAATGTCATAGGATGTGTCACAGTTTGATATTCTATTAAATTCTCCTACTGAAATTGAACAATATAAAATACTTACAGCTTTGGCATTCATTTGAGCCGACTTTACCGTATTTGCATCCCATTCTGCATATTGTGTTTGAGGAAGCTCATATGGGGTTGACACCATCCTCCATAAGTCCCAAATGATACCTTGGAAGTAGAACTGCATCCTTCTCTTCCAATATGTGTAGTTTGTTCCATCAAACACTGGAGGCCTAGCAACAAATGTCCCTTCAAGGTTAAGGTTGTTGAGCACCCCGTCACCCATTCTTCAAGACCTTGTTAGGGTTCCTTGAAGCCTGCTCTGATACCAATTGAAAAATACTAGAGGGGGGGTGAATAGAGTTTTTAAATTATTTTAACAATTATTTAACTCAAACAACCACAATTAAAAATGGAAGAAGGAGACAAGTGTTTAGAGTGGTTCCAATCTTAGCAAATACTAAGATTGTCAGTCCACTACCCGGTTGCTTACCCAACCGGGATTTTGAAAGTATTAATTTTATTACCTTCACAAGGATTTACACAAAATACAATACTTTCTTACACCCCTTGAACAGCCTTCACTTGAAGTAGATGCACCAACCCGAGGTAGCCTTCTTGAAGTAACTCCAAGCTCCCCCTTGAAGTAGCCTTCCTCTTTAGAAGTAACCTCCCGTTGCACCAGCCTTCTTGAAGTAGTTCAAGGTCCCCTTCTTCACCAAGAAGATCTTCCAACTTCTCCAATCCGTAGCCTCCAACCTAGGAGTAGCAAGGAGAGTACAAACAATAATAGTGAACAAGAAAGGAAAAAGGAAATTACAACTTATCCTTTGAAGCACAAGGCTTGATTTGCCTAGATCAAGCATGTAGATCTCCTAACCAATGTGTATGGAATGTGATTGTTGTGGATTAGGAGATGATAGCCTATAGGACACGAAATTTGAGCTAAGAGAGGAAGTAGCCAATTGCCAATATGCTTAATTTGCTCACAAATAGATTGCTCAATGTAAATGTATGCTCAAAGATTGCTCAAGTGTGTAATCAAGTGTAGCTTAGGTGTCTTTAGGTGTCCTAAGGCATGTCCTATTTATAGGAATAGCCTACAAGTGCTTAAGAACATTCTAGACACTTTCTAGGGGGTTCTAAGTGCTTAACTAGCCGTTAGGTACAAGTTAGTTGCATTAGTAAAGGCTAGTTACTTTATTCTGCAGTTGCTGTCAGAGTCCATCTCGGTCGAGAAATTTTCGACCGAGATACCTACTCGGTCGAAGTTTTGTCGACCGACAGGCTCTCTGGATCAAGTGTTAGCAACGTTCATTTCCAACTGCCAACTACCTTGTCTGCTGTGTCTAACGGCTACTTGGGTCTTTCTCGGTCGAGAAGTTTGTCGACCGAGAGTGTCTCGGTCAAGGAGTTTGTCGACCGAGATTGGCCCTGTTTCAATCTTTCAATTAAGGCACTAAGTGTGTGTATGAGTGTGCATATGTGACACTATTGAAGGGGATGACCTATCTAAGTGTGGTGTTTAGCTAGGGAAGATCTAACGCTTGATTTACATGAAGTCTAAGTACTTGTACATTATATATTTGTACAAGTTTACAATTGATTACATTTCATGACATTTATAATCATTCAAGCATATAGATTCCCTAGAGCTTTGTCATCCACCTTATTCCTGCAACACTCAAGTAGCATGTTAGATCAACAAGAATGAAATGTTTGTCATCATCGAAACAAAGGGATTTATCATAATGTCCAATTTATCCAACAATGCAGCGTGTCTTCACTGGTCATCACAACCCTAATGTCGGGAAGCACCTCCTCCGGTGAGACCGCAATCGATATCATCTTGTTTCTCCTCTCCACAATGACCTGTTGCGTCCCGCGATCTCACGTGGTCTGTCTTGTCACCCTACGCAAAAGGGGCGAGGGCAACATCTTGATCGGGTACTTACCCCCTCATGCACGATACGAGAGCTCAGCTCATGCAAGATACGATATTCTTTGCTCTCATTTCCTCTGTAACAGTTTGCCAACATGTTTCGGCTCGCTTTGTTGCGTATCAAATTCCTATAACGTATCGGCTACCAAGCTCGTATCTGGTCACTGGGGCTGCATGACACCGAAATTTCTGTTGCCCAATACGGGAGTTTTAATCAAGCCGTCACGGGAGCTATGAACAATCGAATATGAGAGCTCCCCCCACGAAACCGTATGCTTCAATAAGCAAATCTTTGTTGGCCAAAGCCTATCGCCCGATACACCATGCAAAGGCCTATCGCACAGCCCTACTGCACGATATCACCTACCCAACTGCTTGCCCGATACATGGAACACGTGGAACTGCCGGAGGCCAATCCAATAAACAAAACACTGTTCAGGAACAGCCTGTCGCACGATATCTCAAACAAAACCCAACGCACGATGCGTGAGCCTATCACACGATACGTGCTCCTATCGCATGACATGAGAGATCACCCTCCCTGATACGAGAGCTCACCTACCCTCCCCGACACGAGAGCCAAAACGGGTGATTCTATATAAAACCATATTCACCCCCCTCTAGTGTTTTTCATTTAATGAGTTGGTTTTTTCCATGTCAAGATAAATCTGATAACATGACATCCACCAAAGAAAATATTTTACTAACAACTTTCATTGACTATATGATGTTGTGCAACCCAATTCACAAGATGTTACTATTGGTAGTCCTAAATCTCTAACTCATCAAGTTTGTATGAATCTTTTACAAGGACAAGATGATGTGTGAAAATAGAGTATCATGGAAAAATGCATTTCTACTACTGAATATGACACCGTTATCACAACATCACCAATTATTGACTTGAGGCTTAGCTTCTCTACACCTGACGTAATAAGTTATGTTCTCTCTCTTACTAACATTTTTTTGATCATGAAGTCTTAACTAAGCCCAATATTCAAACTACAAGTAGTACACTTCCAACATGATCTATAGAACATGTGAACAATCATCAAATGACAACTAGATGGAAATGTGGTATCAGGAAGCCCAATCTGCAATATACATTAAATACAAGTCTTATTTTAGCTACAACAACTACAGTTAAAGTATCTCTAAAATATCATGGATGGACCCAAGCTATGACAACCAAATGGGAAGCACTCAATAAAAATACACATCCCCATTAGTTCAAATAATACCTGAAATGAATATAGTTGGATGTAAATGGGGTTTCAAGTCAAAATTAAAAGCTTATGGAACACTGGAAAGATTAAAACCAAGATTGGTGGCCAAAGAGTTTCACCAAGAAGAGGAAATCTATTATTTAGAAAACTTTAGCTCTGTCATTAAATTTCCTACCATCAATATTTTTCTAACTATTGGTGTAGCAAGTTGGTGGAATACTATTTTGTTGGATGTTTGCAATCCTTTTCTAAATGGAAATCTTGATACTCAGGGTTTTATGGAATAACAACCTCGATTTGTTAATCCCTCCTGTCCAATACATGTCTGTTAACTACAAAAGGCTCTATATATCTTAAACAAGCTCCTTAGGCTTGGTATAATCATATCATCACTACTTAACTGAGATGGGATTCACTTTGAGTCATGTAAACTCCTCTCTATTCATTATAATAAAAATGGGCACATTGCATGTCTGCTATTAGATGTTGATGGTATCTTGACATTGTCACTCAACTAATTTAGTCAATGTGGATCCAAAATTTTCATTTGCAATCTTGGAAATTTAAACTACTTATTAGGCATTGAAGTCAAGAAAAATTTCGAAGGTTTGTTAATATACACTACAAAAAATATGGTCTTTAACTACAAAAATAAATTGTAGCGAAAACCCCAAAATTTGTAGTTAAAAGCTTTGGCTACATTTATCCTTACATTTATAATATATAGCTAATACCCGTGTAGATAATTGTTTAGGCTACATTTTTGAAAGTTGTAGTTAGTTATTCCTCTGGCTACAAATTCATATGTAACCATAATTGTAGGTAAAAAATTCCTTACACATAAATATGTAGTTTCAACTGTAGCCAAATATATGACTACAATTCAATTTGTACCTATGATATGTAGGGAGAGATGACATTGGTTACAATTTGTATTTGTAGTTCATGTATAGCAAAAATTAGCACTTGCTATACATGTAATTATAGTTAGTGTGTCATGAAAGACACCATGTACTATACATACATATGTAGTGAGAGACATTATGTATCCAGTCAGTCACTTGCCAATATAGAGGGGTTTTCAATAAGAAAAAAGATGAAAGTTAATCAAGATCGATTTGTGCTTACAATGTCAACAATGATACTTTTATTTATATTTGAAAAATGAGTACATATGGGGAGGACATTAACCTGGCCCCTGTTTTACAATATACATGGAAAAAAGACACATGTATACAATATCTTCTTCTAACTACATCTATCCACTGCAGACTACAAAGCACAATATAAAGAGGGCTAATCTCCCTGAGTTCCTTCACCTAATTCACAATGAGTTCAACAATCCTATGAATCTCAGCTTTAGTGGTGAATCTTCCAATCCCAAACAAGGTATGTGACATGTCCTCATCATCCCAGAGCTCTCAACACATAGGACTAAGCACAAGAGTTGCAGCCTTTCCAGTTGGCAACGTCATGTATAGGTTCATGTATGTTGTTTTGGTTGGAAAATCCCCTGGATCAAAACATATTGCCATTTCTTCTCATAATCCAGACGTTATGTACTTTTGTATGTTGTGGATCTCAAGCGCCATCAAGTTGATAGTAGCATCCACTTTGTGCGAACCACCATAGATACCTACAAAGAAACATACAAGTTTTGAGATATAACTCATGAAAGAAACAAGAAAACATAGTTTCTCCTACTCATAACTTACCTATTACATAAGCCGTCTTCTCCCAGTGAATCAGAAGTATCAATGGGCTTCATGCCTTCAGTTTTCTACAATTCAATATATAGTCTAGTTGCCCTGATGATAATTTGTGAACTGTAAGAATTTAAATGGATACTAACTGGTCAGTAAAAGAAGATATGAATCAAATCAAGTAAATCCTTCAAATCGAAAGATAAGAGTCTTCAAATTGCTTCTATACAGGTGGAGAACAATATTTGTAGTATTTTGCAGAAATCATAATCATACTAAATTACAATAATTAGCATAATATAAACAAATCACTAATAATAACTTCAAAAAATGACCCAGAATGCCAGCAGGACCGTGCTAGCCAGCAGCCCTGTGCTAGCCAGAGCCCAGCACGCCTGTGGTAGCCAGCATGCCCGTGCTAGCCAGAGGCCATCACAGCCGTGCTACTGATTCCAGAAACCCAAAATTCCTCTATTCATTCCATTTTTCCACCATGATCGTTCCCATCCACCACGCCCGTTCTACCCACTGCCCAGCACGGCCGTACAGCCCAGCACGGCCATGCTACACACAATTTTACCTATCACAAATTTCAATTGGTTCAAACATGTACATGAATGGTTTTAAACCTGTAAATGAATGTAAGAAGGCTTGCTATGAAAGGGTAGTCAAGGATCATGTGTTGATAAGTGAAAAAATAAGAAGAGGTACTAATTTATGTAAAGAAGTAATATTGCTCTTTGGTTGGACCACATTATTCAATAAGACTTTAAGGAACTGAGAAAAAGTAACACATGAGAAGAAACAAAGGTATAAAACATGATATTGTTAACATTTAATAACAAAGCATTAATATTAATAAAGAAAAAATCATCATCCCTTCCATAGAAATCAAAACTTCCTGTGAACCATATACATGATTAGCTATTAATGAATAACCTCTAGTACACCAAGAAGATGATTGCAAATGCATCCTTCCCTCACCATGGACATCACTCTAACAAAAAAATATACATGTTTTATAGGATTTCCCATTCATCCGACCCCCATGGAACATGCTAACGCCCTTGCTGTATTAACCTTATTCATTTTGGAATCTCACAAGGATTGGATCTTCTATTCTTTGAAAAGCAACAAGGAGAGGGCAGGATGGGGTCTTCATTTCACAGTAGCCATCATGTAGTGAATCTATATTTTAGTGTCACATATCACCTACAGAGTAATGCGCAATGGATAATTCCAACATGACAAAAGCGGGACATGTATCCCCACCCCTCCTTCAGGGAGTGATGAATGTTTATACAACCATCACCAACAACATTACTTATAACCCAATAGCTATATTGTGAGAGGTGATGAAGGTTCTTGTATGATAGGGAGTAAAGAAAAACATAGATGACCCAATCCCCTAGAAGGATTACTACTGGGTATAGATAGAATATTATCTAGAGAAACATATCTAAATATAAGGATGTTCACTCATTGATTCCAAGATAACCACACAATTCATCAGAGGAGCCCAAGCCTGCCCTTCTCAATACAAAATTTAGGTGGAAGGTTCCAATGATCCTATTTTCACAACCTGAGCATCCATTACATGGTAAGTAGCACAAGCTTCCTTACATAGAAGCTATCTCTATGATACCTCAAGCAGCCATGTGAGGTCAGTACTTGAGAAGTGTACCACTATGAAGACATACCAAACATCTTCAACTATAGAGATCTTTGTTGCAGGATACCAAAGGAGTATATTGCAACAAAAGGTGTCTATTATCTCAAGTTGTGTATATGTGTCAAACTACAATAAAGAAACTCTATAACCCACAATCTAGTCAACATGCAACTGCATAAACACTGGCTTAAATAAATCTTTGCAATTAAATTAGCAACAAACTAACTACAGAATGACCATCAGGAGGCTTCCACAACTAAATCAATAGGAGAACTGTATACTTCAGTAATCTGTAAGGCAGTAAGAAAAACAAAATAATTGCACTTTAATTTATTCAATTTAACATCAATGTATTAAGTTTGTCGATAATTTTCATGCATTCCACTCCATAATTTTTAGATGGATACAATCCTATGAAATCTTTTGATTTATCAAAACTGTAAAAAGACTGTATGATGACCAATAAAACTCAAAACAACCCAGTGAGAGTATCGATAGATATATGGATGATTCTTTTCCAAGAATAATTCTGGAGATGAGAATATAAGAAAGAATCATGGGCAAACGACAACTCTTCAAACAATCACTTAGCTAAATAGAGTGCTTGAACATTAATTATATCGATTCATTTCATGAATAGCTCTAGAGTAGTAAAGGACAAGGAATAAGAACACTCCAGGTCATCAGAGAATACCAAAAAGTCAGATGCATCCAGCAAAACCATCAACATGCCATCCTAGTCACAGGGAAAATAAATCTTAGACTAGTCTATATGAAAGAAGATTGTTGAGTGTCCTCATTCACAACACCAGTGGTTACTGGCATAGGAACCTACTGGAACAAGTTGTGAATAATGAGGATCTGAAGGAAATTCTAAAATCATACCAATCCAGGAATAGAATGATGAACTTTATTGGTTCCTTACATCTAAAGGATGCTACTCTTTGAAGTCAATCTGTTGGGTGGAGGTCTCAGGCCATACTACCAATAGACGTATTGCTAATATTCCTATGAATGCCCAACTCTAGGAAAACATGTGGAAGTTAGAACTGCCCACTCCCCCCCTAAGATCAAAAATTTTCGCTGGTGTTTCTTTTCAGGTCATAAAGTGGCTGGATTGTCAAGGAGAAGTTGATTATCATGTGACTTGCATAAGTGGTACCACCTTTGATAGACAACATGGAAGCTCAAGATATCACATTTGCATAGATATAGAAGGCACCAAGTGCTTGAGACATAAAAGGAACGTAGGAATTTTACCTACTGAAGTGGCACTAACCGAGAGACTTTTGGAGATGAGGAAGCTCAACTCATTAGATGCATGGGGTACTCTATTCTTCAGTGAAGAAAATTAGAAAAGAGAAAAGATCATTTTCTTTTTTTGCATGACATGAATTGCTATTCTAACACACTTTCCACTGAATCAATAAGCATGGTGTATATTGAAATTAAATGTGTAAAGGATGCATGAGGACTGAGGGCATGTAAACAACCTCCATCAAGGTGATACTTGGAAGCTTCATCCTTACATATAGAGAACAAAAATAGGCAGGAAAAACATCAATGACCTTCTCTAGAATAGCTTTATCACACTGAAAATAGAACCCCAAAAACATCAACAGCCTTCTCCAGAAAACCAAGAAGCTTAAAGCATGAATATCTGATTGTGCAATAAGGAAGATGCAACAATTTTAGAGAAAAAAATATAGTAACATCATGTGTAAAACCAAGTACTTCTAGAATTAGGTAGATAGGAACCACTAGCTTGCAAAATCTATATCAGCAAATCAGTAGATAACAACAAGAAGGTCTTCATAATGGACATCTTCTAGCTTTTACCCTAATCAAGGCTAAACAAAAATGACACACACACACAAAGGTTGATCACTTTGAATCCTCAAACAACAAGTAACCGTGTAATTTGTCTTTAGGATCTAAAATTAAGATGCAACAACCAAAATTAGAATCCAAACTAGACCCCTAGCCCATATATGTAGAGACATACTAGTGATAGAAAGCTCATACTAGAGCATGATTATAGAATTTCTAGTAGTTCATGCACTCATATTTGTTAGTACTATTGCATCAACCATCCCCATGCTTCACTCTCCGCAATTGCTGGTCAACAAATATCATTTTGACTTCAGAATTGATTGAGCTAGGTGAGAATGAAATGTTCTTGATTCATGCAAAGTCGTTCTATGTTATATCCGTCCTATTGTATAAACCCAAACCACCATCCACTTAAATTAATACTAAAGAATGCGGTCTAGCCATAGAATAATATTTATAAGAAAAGTACTATAAACATAAATGAGGATGAGTGGATGGTATTAATATATGGAAGGTACCCTTCAGACCACAATAATTATAGTATGGGAGAATAAACAAAGTAGGATAAAAGGGAATACCTGACTTTCTAGTCACTAGATGCATTTATACTTGTTAAATCAAGGGAAGAGGGAAAAGTCTGCTCCCTTTTCTTTTTGGTGCTACAACTCATTATTTAATAACTTCCTAAAAGACACTATGTAAAAAACGACCTAGTGATACAAATCAGCTAGGTCAAGAGAAAGAAAGAAAGAAAGGTAACTATACAATTATGGAAAAAGAAAAGAAAACGTATGACAATGTTTGGCAACCAAAACATTTCAAAGATCCACTAAACATCTCTCTCAAAATCCATCAGCAAATAATGTCTAGATAATTAGAAACATTTGCAGCAGGGTACTTCAAATCAGTAGGGCTAAAAACATCAAATATTCAGTAAACGTCCCTCTTGAATTCGAGAGAGTAACAATGTACTGCACTCTTAGAGTGTCTTTTGATCCATATGTGAAAGAGAACAATATAAACTAATACAAACCATGGGAGAAAAAATCTTGTATGTCAAGATTAGTTTCGATGAACTTGTTTCTAATAGCAGCCTGCCACAATTTTTTAGTAGAGCCAATTAAAACATTTATGGATGATGTATTCATTAGACCTTTTGCATAGAAAAAAGATAGACTAGGAAGGAATACCCAAATACTTGATATTCAAATGTGGCAATCCTATCATGCCAAATATTACATGTGTATTTGAAGCCTGTATATGCATGGCATTTGAAGTTACTTTGCATTGAGGAAATTCAAGATAGAATGTAGTATATTAGACAAACTCATAAATAAAACAAATGAAGCTGACCTTTTTCACATCATTGTAGATAGTTCACTTAACTCTATATAGAGGCTCAAATTGGTCGTTGCTAACTCCATTTCGATGCTCCGATTGTTATTTTTTTCATACGGAAGAAATATTCAAAGAGTTTTGTAGAACAGTTTTGTGACAAATAGCCTGTAAAATGCAAAGACAAAAAACAAAACCAAGAAAATATCAGTTTGAGATGAAAATTTGATTGGTGATACTAGAAAAAATGGATAAAAATAGTAAGAATGATGGTCGTACCTTCTTCAAACACTCATTGACTCAATCATTATGCCAAAATGTCCATACCACCATTGCCTAATATGTGATACAGGTGGACATATTAGACTATTTATTAATTTCAAAAAAATTAAAGAAAAAATAGGAAATCATATTCATTTATAATGCTATGTTGCATTATTTTTATTTACATGATTCAGCAAATTTTCTATAAATAATGCTACCGTTCATAGACGGACCAACCAACTGGTTAGTTGGAATATATTTATTCTTTTATGTAGCTACAACTTTTAGGTATCCATAGCCTAAGCCACCTTATCCTTTAAGTCCTCTAAAGACTCTAAAAGGTGCACGACTCAATTTAGTCCATCTATGATAGCATACCACTAACCTTCAAGGATATGTTGCATTCTATCTAATCAACTAGGGGATATAACCTCTCACATGGCAATGTTATCTTCTTATTAGTAGAAGCATATGTAAGAGTAGTAGTCAAAATAACAATTGGCATCAACAGTGAACATTTGCATCACTCATATGAAATGCACTAATGTCATAGGGACCAGTAATCACACTGATATGCATTGGATTAGGCATGTTTCTTCTTGGAGGACAACAATGCAACCATCAAGTATATACATAGCCACCATAACCATATTCCTAATTGTTGTCACATGTGGTAATTCAGAAGTTGACATACCTGCACCAAAACCTTTAAAAGACCCATCACCCAACAGATTTATTGCTTGCATTTTCCCCATGGCATGTAGCTCATAAGAAGCAGTCTGATTCGCTAAAGGTATTATAGAAAAACTAGGACCATTTCCACATAGATCATATAGTTCTACACTAGGCTTTGTAGTATAAAAATTAAGATTCCATAGTTTCAAAGTCATTTGCGCACTTACCAAGTACCTGGGGATCATGGACCAAAAAGTTGTTCTTTACATTGAAAAATATATTAAAAGGGGATGCAAGTTTCCTTGAAATGCATATCTACTAGCAAGTTGATAACACCACATTTTGTGATGTTTTTGGCCTTTATTCTGTTATCAAAACTGCCCTTTTCTGCTTTTTTTGTCTCTTTTATATGCATTTTCGCAATAATTGGCCAAGCAATGCTCTTAATCCAATATTTCCATCTTTTGCAGAGTTTTCCTCCTATTTTGGCCCATTTAGCACCAATAGAGCTACTGATGAAGGTACTATCACTGGTGCTAGAATCTGCAGATGCGGGCCAAGAACAACCCATTTGTTTTTCACGGATGATAGTATACTCTTCGCTAAAGTGAACCTCCAAGAAGCTGAGAAAATAGCCTCCCTGTTGAGCTACTACGAGCAAGCTTCTGGGCAGAAAATTAACTTCACCAAGAAGGAGCTTTCCTTTAGCAGAAACGTCCCCGAGTCTATGAGGAAATGTATTGCTGAGAAATCGCAGGTCACACAGGTGGAGTTCCATGACAAATACCTTGGATTACCCACCATCATTGGGAGATCAAAGAAAAAGATTTTTAGTGGGCTGAAAGATAGAATAGGGAAAAAGATTAATGGGTGGAAAGAGAAAATGCTTAGTCAGGCAGGAAAGGAAGTTCTGATAAAGTCTATCGCTCAATCCATTCCCTCTTATATGATGAGTACCTTCCTAATACCGGACAACATTATTGCTGATATTAACACTATGTTGGCAAATTTTTGGTGGGGAAGCCATAATGGGAAAAGGAAGATGCACTGGAAATCTTGGAGCAAGCTGTGTGAGCCAAAAAACCAGGGGGGGTTGGGGTTTAGAGATTTAAAAACTTTCAATTTAGCTTTCCTAGCTAAGCAAGCTTGGAGGCTCCTCAAAAACCCCCTATCTAATGCTGCTGTGATCATTAAGGCGAGGTATTACAATGGCACAAACATTATACAGGCTAATAGAGGTTACGCCCCTAGCTACTGTTGGAGAAGCATTTGGGGGGCAAAATCCCTTCTTCTCGAAGGGCTGAGGTGGACCGTCACAAATGACTCAAACATACACATATGGGAAGATAATTAGATTCCTGATAAAGCTGCAATAGGGCACAGAACAAAAAATGACACAAGCTACCATCCCACTCTGGTGAAGGAGTTGTTGAACAACTGTAATGAATGGGATATCATTGCTATTACAGCCCTGTTTTATGAGGAACAGAAGAAAACTATCCTAACAATACCCATTTTCCAGAGTGAAGCTAGCATGTATTGGTACCCCACCCAGGATGGCATTTTTTCAGTAAAATCTGCCTACTGGATGGGATTTCTGGATCATAGGGCAGACTGCAGGCCAAACCAAAACAGCAACGATGAAATCTGGAACTCTATATGGAAATGCTCTATGCATCCGAAGATCAAACACTTCCTATGGTGAGGGCTCAAATACCATTCCCACAATGGTGAACCTATCTCACAGACATATTCAAGTCACAGATCAGTGTGATGTTTGCAAGGATGAGGAGGAGACAACTATCCACACACTTTTCCAATGCAAGCATGCAGCAGAAATCTGGAGTACAAATGAGAACATGGCCATTATTAGTGGTGCCCCCCTCCAGGACTTTAAGTCGCTTATATGCTGGCTAACCACCAAGGGCGATCAAAAGCTATTTACCACCTTTGCTGCAAATTGTCTTGCAGCGTGGATATGCAGAAACGAGTCCATCTTCAGCCAGAACAGAGTGCAGCCTACCATCACTGTGCACAACATAGGCCACTGGGCTCATGGATTCACGGACTACAGACATAGCAACAAACTACAGGATACCCCTTTAGAAGAAAGACGAGATTGCAGATGGATACCACCAGCTGAAGGTTACATCAAAATAAATGTCGACATCGCCTACATCAAGAACAACAAGATACGTCTTGCTGCAGTTTTTAGAGATAGGAGAGGCTGCACCTTTATGCAAGCAACTAAAACAGTAACTTGTCTGTGGAATCCTTTTACTGCTGAAGCTCAGGGGGTTCTCTTTGGAATCCAAATGGAGAAGGAAAAAAAGCTTAGTTGGGTGGAGATCGAAATAGATGCCAAAAGCATCTTTCTAAAGATCACACATCCCATAGAGGGTTTCAGCCCGTCAATGCAGATATGCAGAGAAATTCAAAAGTTGTCAAGCAGCTTACCTTCAGTCGTCTTTATGCATACTCTTCGTGAAGGGAACTGGGAGGCCCACAACCTGGCTAAAGGTGGGTTAGATTTCGATGGTGATGGTGTAATCTATTGTGTCTACCCTGATGATTCAGGAGAGCCTTCTGTATCAACATTTACTTAATACAAAGGCTCGTTAAACCTAAAAAAAAGCACCAATAAGGCCGTCCCGGCCCACAAACAAGTCCAAGATGCATCGGCCTCCCTGACGCCCGATATGATCACTACCCGACAGGGTATGCTTGACACTCTAACGCGCAACGAGAGGGTGTTGCGCAGGTAGAAACTGGCGGGCGACACGTCTTCTACCCGATAGGGAGCCCAAGCTTGCCCGACAGCCAAGGCTTGTCGTCCGACACAGACCACCCACCGGTAGGCGCCGCTCGCCATGTGACCAACAGCCAACACCTTCATGTCGGGCGATACCAATATCGGCCGTCACCAATTCCACGATGATAAAGGGGGACACGTGGTGCCCTGTGCACCATAGCTTCTCCAACCAGCTGCCTATAAATAGCAGCTACAGGGAGCCAAAAAGACAGTTTGGTCAGTTCGGATACTTCAGAATTCGGACAGTTGGGAGCCTTGAGTGTTCTTCGGAGGAAATTGCGAGAGCAGGTGTATCGCGCCCCAGTGCTCGTACTGGGCGACACTAGGTGAGCCCTTCCTCATCCTGAGAGGGAGGGGATGGTTCACTTAGAACTGTCCCGGGCGACACTGCGGGCCGATATCGACCATGACGATGAGCGACACAAGCGCCCGATACGATGAATGCGTCGCTCCGTTCCCGACATGATAACAAAACCGATACGCCTCACCCGTCATGTGTGCCGCCCGAGAGGGTGTGTCGCTGACTTGAGCGTATCGGCCAGGTCCTTGAGCGATACAGTCGGCTGTCACGGTGTGCCGCTCGAGAGAGCATGCCGCCCGACACGGCTGTATCGGGCTAGGCCCTGCCCGATATCGGGCGGGAGAGTCGTTGTAGTCTGTTGCCCTTCTACATCAAGAAGGCGACCTCTATCTTTAATTCTGTTATTTATTTCCTTTCTTACACAATGTACTAAGACCTTTACTGTTTATGGAAATAGAAAAGCTTAATTACTTGCTGCTCTATGCTTGGTACAATATGTTGGATGACTGCTATGTTTGATATCTGAACTCTAGCTTGCATGTTTGGATCGCGTTTCGCTTAGCTACCGAATTGTTTTTCCCGTCGCAACAGCTTCGAGAGTTGTGTTGTGGCTCTAGTGTTTGGTCCAATTCTGGAGTACGAGAGTGCCTGGAACGGAGTCATTTCTGTAACAATCCACTCTAACTTTGAGCCCAGCAACCTCGAGAAGGGTGCCGAGGCTTGGTTAGAGGTATCTGCTCTGAGAGGAGGGGTGCAGGATGTTACCGGTGCCGGTTGTTATGCTGTAGTCTTATCCTTCGTACCTTGCTCTAGCCTACTTTTATCCTTCTGTTTCTATCGCAAGAAAACCTCTAAAAACTACTAAATGACTAAAACCTTAAATCTTTCTAGTAACTCCACCTGGAGATAGTTTTCTTGTTTTGTTCGTGACACCTTACTGCTTCCCTTCTGGGGAATTTATTATCTCTTTATACCTGCTGGAGTGTAGCGTGTCGATTATGGGTTCTCAACACTACCACCCTTGTCCCTGTGTTCGACCCCGTATATCTACTTCGACCCCGTAAACAAAGTTGCGGGGGCCTAGAAGGATTCAGGTTTATAAATGTAAAAGCTCGACTACCTCAAATCCACCTCGAATTTTAGGACGCGCGATTTAGGTCAGTCAACTTTTTGGCGCCGTTGCCGGGGACAAGGCAAAACGGCACTGTTGACAAATCCGAATCCACTAACTACACTCCCCTGCCTCAAGCTTAGAAATGAGCTTGAAAACATTCTTTTTCTTTTCCTTTTTTGTTATCCTTTGCCTAAACCAAATAATTCTATTTTCTGACTTGATTTCTCGTGCCATTTCAGGAACACTCTGAAGAACGATGACCTATTCCTTCGGGATCTGATGCCATGACCCGTTGTGAGCAATCCCTGTCTGAGGGTGAACTTCAAGTCCGAGATGAGATTTTGCACCAGCCCAGCTTGGTTGGCCAGTTGCACGCTTTCATAAAAAGACAAGACTCCATCATCAACCGGCTGGTGCAGGGTGCGCTTCCCAGCCCTAGAGCTCTGAATTCCATGCAACACCAGATGGCAAGTCTACATATGCGCCAATGGGAGGTTGATCAACGACTGGCCCAGATGGCCGCTCTGATGAAGAACCCTACTGGAAAGACACTCTCCTACCCGGAAGCTGCCAGAATGGCAGTACTAAGGTCCGGGAAGACGGTGGAGCGCATTGCTGAAGCCGAACTAGAGCCTGAACTGAGGTTCAAGAATACTGTTCCAGCAGGGGACGAAGGTGGACAAGTAGAAGCTCAAGAGTCTGCATAGAAGCCTTCCGATGAGTTACCTGGTGGGAGGAATTCTTATGCTCCAAGGCTGCCATTTCCACATAAGCTGATCAAGGCAAATCTGAAAAAGCGTCACGAAAGGTTCATGGACTCGATCAAGAAACTACATCTTGAAGTCCCCTTCCTTGACGCATTGGAGGAGATGCCTATATATGCCAAGTTCCTCAAGGACCTTATCACAAAGAAGAGGAGGGGAGGAAAGATCGAGACGGTGCATCTAGCGTCTGCTTCCTCTGCCTTCGTGAATCCCAACCCACCAAATAAGAGAAGGGACCCCGGAGCATTCACAATCCCATTCGCCACCGGTGACAATGTCGAACGTAAAGGTCTAGCGGACTTGGGGGCAAGCATAAGCCTCATGCCCCTAAGTTTCGCACAGAGGGTGGGTTTGACCGACATGGTTTGAACCAACATGTGGATTCAAGTGGCGGACCACACCTTTAAGAGACCCGTCAACGTTGTCGAAGATGTTCCGATCAGGGTTGGCGATTTCTTCATCCCTTGCGACATAGTCGTCATCGACACAGCTGAAGACCCCAGTTGCCCGATCATCTTTGGACATCCTTTCTTGGCAACAGGAAGAGCGTTGATTGATGTCTCTGAGGGGATGATCACTTTGAGGGTCGGGGACAACCATATGGACTTCAAGCTGAAAGAGATCATGAGAAGCCCGTCCCTGTCTGAAACAACATGTTTCACAGATAGCTATAATAAATTCTGCGAGGAAATAGAGGAAGATATCCAGACAGTAGACTCCCTCTTGAGGGCTATAAAATGTCCAGAGCCTGACCTCGAAAATCCTGAGGTCGCGCAGCATCTCAACCTATTCAACCTCTCTGATGAAGACTTGCAAGAAGGTGATAAGGTGATGGAGTCTGTGATGTATGCTTCTCTCGAGGGTGAACCTCAAGAGGAGGCACCCAGACCCAAACCAGAGTTAAAAGCGTTGCCCGAAGGCCTGAAGTACGAGTTCTTGGATGAAGAGCAGAGGAACCCTGTCATCATAAACGCCAATCTTTCAAGCAATCAGCTAGACTAACTCCTTGAGGAGTTAAGGCTCCACAGGGAGGCTATAGGATATTCAGTAGAGGATATCAAAGGCCTTAGCCCCGCCCTATGCATGCGTCACATCAGCTTAGATGAATCCGCCAAGCCTCTGGCTCAACCCTAGAGGAAGTTGAACCAGATGCTCAAGGAGGTCGTCAAGAAAGAGGTAATAAGGCTTAGGGATGCGGGGATCATTTACCCAATCAGCGATAGCAATTGGGTAAGTCCAATCCACGTAGTACCCAAGAAGGGCGGAATGACAGTGGTTAGGGGCGAGAAGGGCGATGAGGTTGCGGTAAGAACTGTCACTAGATGGCAGATGTGTATTGATTATCGAAAGCTAAATCAGGCTACAAAGAAGGATCATTTTCCGCTACCTTTTATTGACCAAGTTCTTGAAAGGTTAGCGCATCACGATTTATTTTGTTTTCTTGATGGCTTTTCAGGTTTTTACCAGGTACCCATCCTACCCTACGATCAAGAGAAAACAACATTCACCTACCTTTACGACACTTATGCCTTCCGAAGGATGCCATTCGGGCTCTGCAACGCCCCCGCTACCTTTCAAAGATGCATGATATCGATGTTCTCAGATTTTCTAGAAGACATCGTAGAAGTCTTCATGGACGACTTCTCAGTCTATGGGAAAGACTTCGATAGCTATCTGAAGAATATGTCATTAGTCCTTCAAAGGTGTGAGGAGAACAGCCTGGTCCTGAACTGGGAAAAGTGTCACTTCATGGTGCGAGAGGGCATCGTTCTAGGGCATAAGATCTCAAGGCGTGGGATCGAGGTGGACGTAAGCAAGGTAGAAGCGATATCTAAACTTCCTCCACCGAAATCCATGACGAGAGTGAGAAGCTTCCTCGGGCACGCCGGATATTACCGAAGATTCATCACGGACTTCTCGAAGATTTCCAAACTGCTGTCCAATCTTCTGGTAAAAGATGCTGAATTTGTTTTCTCTAACGATTGTCTAAGTGCTTTTCAGGCCCTGAAAAATGCTTTGATATCACCACCTATCCTTCAAGTGCCAGAATGGGGTTTACCTTTTGAGTTGATGTGCGATGCTAGCGACTACGCGGTTGGAGCAGTCATGGGGCAAAAGAAAGACAAAAAGCACCATGTGATTTGCTACGCTAGTCGCACGTTGGACGAGGCTCAAGTAAACTACACAACAACTGAAAAGGAGATGCTCACGATCATCTTCGCGTTTGATAAATTCAGGTCGTATCTCGTCGGAGAAGAGGTCAAGGTATACACAGATCATGGGGCAATAAAATACTTAATGCAAAAGAAAGACGCAAAGCCCAGACTGTTGAGGTGGGTCTTATTGCTCTAAGAGTTTGACCATGAAATTATCGACAAGAAGGGTGCAGAAAATGTGGTCACTGAATACCTATCAAGGATCGTGGCTGAGAGACAGGGAGGGCCACCTATCAACGACGACTACGCCGACGAGGCTCTCATGTTGGCCGAAGATCGAGAAGAAAGTCTACCCTGGTTTGTAGACATCTGCAATTATCTTGCTTGAGGAGGACTGCCTCCTGACATCACGTACAATCATAAAAAGAAGTTATTCGCAGATGCCAAGAACTATTACTGGGATGACCCTCTCCTGTTCAGAAGATGCGCTGACAGCTTATATAGGTGGTGCATCCCAGAGGAAGAAACTGTGGACATCCTGAAAGAATGCCACGCCTCACCCTACGGTGGTCACCTGGGTAGCGAAAGGACAGCGGCGAAAGTACTACAGTCAGGTTTCTACTGGCCTTCCTTGTTTAAAGATGCTGCACAATTTGTAAAAGTCTGCAAAGAGTGCCAGTTTACAGGGAACATAGGGCGGAGGAATGAAATGCCAATGGCGAGCTGGATCGAAGTTGAAATCTTTGACGTATGGGGGATCGACTACATGTGACCGTTTCCCCCATCCCGGGAGTGTCATTACATACTCGTGGCAGTGGATTATGTATCGAAGTGGGTGGAGGTGGTAGCCACCCAAACCTGTGACGCCAAGTCAGTTATCAAGCTCTTTGAGAAAACCATCTTTCCTCGTTTCGGTGTCCCACACACGGTTATAAGCGACGGAGGGTCGCACTTTGGAGAAAGACAGTTTGAAGCACTCCTGTGCAAGTACGGAGTGAAGCACAAGATCGCTACACCCTACCATATATAGACGTCAGGACAGGTAGAGGTTTCCAACAGGCAAATCAAGCAGATCTTAGAGAAAACTGTCAACCGAACAAGGAAAGACTGGTCCATGAAGCTCGACGATGCGCTTTGGGCCTACCAGACCGCCTACAAAACACCCATCGGAACCACCCCTTACAGGCTGATCTACTGAAAATCCTGCCACCTACCTCTAGAATTGGAACACAAGGCCCTTTGGGCAATTAAATTTTTAAACATGGACCTTGAGAATGCAGGAGAAAAGAAATTTTTGTAGCTTCAACAGCTCGAAGAGATGAGAATGATCGCCTATGAAAATGCAAAAATCTACAAACAGAGGACAAAATTGTGGCATGATGCCCACCTCAGGGGAAAAGATGTAAGCGAAGGGGACAAGGTCTTGTTATTCAAGTCCTCCATTCGTCTTTTCCCTGGGAAGTTACAAACGAGATGGTCAGGACCGTTCACTGTGTCGAAGATATACCCCTCAGGAATGATGGAGCTCTACGACAAGCACAATCCGACCAGGGTCTTCCAAGTAAATGGGCACAGGGTGAAAAGGTTCTATGAAGATGAAGCATTTGTCAGGAGAGCAGAGATCAGTCTGCAAGATATGGGTACAGTCGAGAGCTGAACAAGATGGTCCTACACCGTTCGATCTGGTGACACAAACTTCAACGCTCCTCGGGAGGCATCCCTCTCATAGAGTAGGATGCATTTTTCTTATTACCTATAAAAACAAAATTTATGAATTGTAATAAGGCCCGAGCCGGTGCACGCGCCTAGTGCACCGACTCCTCTGCTTTATGGGCCACCGCTGTCATACTTTATGAGGTCGGGGACGTAACCCTAAACCAATGATGTTCTTCTTCCTTCTCCTAGCTTTGGTTTTCGGCTGCCTGTTTTAAGTCATGTCAGGCAGCAGCTCAGCTGGCACACAGTCACGATTGTATCAGGCTATAGTTTCTGGGGCAATGCAAGGGCCGTGGTGGATGGTATTCCCGAGCAACCATCGTATCGTGGATGGGAATAAATGACCTATTTTAGCTGACGTGACCATCGTCTCGGGAATTGCCTGACTCGTCATCCGACGCCCGCCCCAGAAATGCTTGTTTTACCCCCAGCCGAGCTTGTTATATATAGCAAGGTGGGCTCAGCATGTCGGGCTGACTCACTTCTCTTTTGGCCACTTGTAATGCATGCAGTGATCAACCTTTGCTCGCGTGTCGGCCAGCCTGCCTTCACTCTTCTATCGGGCGATGGCTCCTATGAGCAAAGGTAGAATTGCGGCCGCAGCTGAAGCAACAACTGTCAGACATAAACGTCACAAGGGGCACCCAACCACCAAAAAGAAAGCAAGGGGGAATTTTCCTGATTAGGTAGCCTCAAAAGAGGCTCGTTTCCTTATCATAGTCTGTCTTCTGTAGTGGCATGGGACCATCTACAGAGACAACACGAGTACAGCCCCGGTGGCCGACGGGACAACACAAGAGCTCTCTGTCTACCACCATAGACCTGTTTCCTTCTCGGGAGCTTTTGCGCATGTTCCGGCTGAGCTGGGAAAGAAAACAGAGGCTGCAGCAAAGAAGCATATTGCAACTTCTAAAAGGCACAAGTGAACCCGCTAAATAACCTTCACTGGACTAACATGAACTCACCCTCTTCTTCACTACTTTGGGACAGAGTATGGGATAAGTTTGGGGGGGTACCCATGTACCAGTGAAGGAGGTATAAAAATTCTCTTGTGCCATTTTGTTCTCCTCCTATATCATGTATTTGTACCCTTGCTCATATAAAAAATTTTGAAAAATTTTGCTATATTAATGCAACTGCTTGCAAAGTTTGTTTTCTATGTGCTTAATGTGATGCAAGTTTTGTTATATCTTTTTGATAATGTTGCTTCAAACAAACTGAAGATTACGTTTTTCCGTGCCAAAAATTTTGAAAAATATAATAATCTCGCAAACAGCTAAGAGACGAGTATGGAGAAGGAAAAAGCTGCCCAAACAGCAAGAATCTTTTGTTTCCCTTTACCCAACAAAAATCCCAAAAAGAGAAAGCGGCCTTATGAGAGTGAATAAAAGCATGAGAGTTGTGCCCTATAAAAGAAAAGAAAAAAATATATATACATAAAAACTTGTTTTCCAAAAGTGCCCATCTTTAGGCATGGTAGATCCGGGGCAGTGGTACGTAGGATGTGAAATCACTGCTCTAAAGCCAACTGGCTTGGACTGCAGGGACCACTTGCCTGTTAATGGACCCTTACCTGGATGGACTGATGGGAAATAAGAAGAAAAACCCAAAAAGCCTTAGCCTACCCTATACACAACTTTCTGCCCCGAAAATAAAGCTGTTTGGTGTGTAAGCTAACTTCGGAAACATACACTAAAGTCTCGCTGAAGCTGTAGAGAAAGAAAATATTTACTGAAACAATAAGGCAGGAAACACAAGGTCTTTTGTTCGTAGTGGGGCAGCATTATCTCTAAAGGCATCGCGATACTTGTTTTACCTCTTGGCCTGAGAACTATACTGCGCAAGAAGAAGCATCGCTAAATAAAGGTTGAATATTGATTGAGGACAATCAAAACGCTAAGTTTGGGGGAGTTGATAACACCAAATTTTGTGATGTTTTTGGCCTTTATTCTGTTATCAAAACTGCCTTTTTCTGCTATTTTCCTCTCTTTTATATGAATTTTCACAATAATTGGCCAAGCAATGCTCTTAATCCAATATTTCCATCTTTTGCAAAGTTTTCCTCTATTTTAACCCATTTAGCACCAATAAGGCCGTCCCGGCCCACAAACAAGTCCAAGCTGCATCGGCCTCCCTGACGCCCGATATGATCACTGCCCGACAGGGTATGCGCGACACTCTGACGCGCAACGAGAGGGTGTTGCGCAGGTAGAAACTGGCGGGCGACACATCTTCTACCCGACAGGGAGCCCAAGCTCGCCCGACAGCCAAGGCTTGTCGTCCGACACAGACCACCCACCGGCAGGCGCCGCTCGCCATGTGACCAACAGCCAACACCTTCATGTCGGGCGATACCAATATCGGCCGTCACCAATTCCACGATGATAAAGGGGGACACGTGGCGCCCTGTGCACCATAGATTCTCCAACCAGCTGCCTATAAATAGCAGCTACAGGGAGCCGAAAAGACAGTTTGGTCAGTTCGGATACTTCGAAATTCGGACAGTTGGGAGCCTTGAGTGTTCTTCGGAGGAAACTACGAGAGCAGGTGTATCACGCCCCAGTGCTCGTACCGGGTGACACTAGGTGAGCCCTTCCTCATCCCGAGAGGGATGGGATGGTTCACTTATAACATTCCCGGGCGACATTGCGGGCCGATATCGGCCACGTCGCTCCGTGCCCGACATGATATCGAAATCGATACGCCTTGCCCGTCATGCGTGCTGCCTGAGAGGGTGTGTTGCCCGACTTGAGCGTATCGGCCAGGTCCTTGAGCGATACAGTCGGCCGTCATGGTGTGCCGCTCGAGAGAGCGTGCGGCCCGACATGATTGTATAGGGCTAGGCCCTGCCCGGTATCAGGCGGGAGAGTCGCTGTAGTCTGTCGCCCTTCTACATCAAGAAGGTGACCTCTATCTTTAATTCTGTTATTTATTTCCTTTCTTACGCAATGTACTAAGACCCTTACTGTTTATGAAAATAGAAAAGCTTAATTACTTGCTGCTCTATGCTTGGTACAATATGTTGGATGACTGCTATGTTTGATATCCGAACTCTAGCTTGCATGTTTGGATCGCATTTCGCTTAGCTACCGAATCGTGTTTTCCCGTCGCAACAGCTTCGAGAGTTGTGTTGTGGCTCTAGTGTTTGGTCCGATTCTAGAGTACGAGAGTGCCTGGAACGGAGTTGTTTCTGTAACAATCCACTCTAACTTTGAGCCCATCAACCTCGAGAGGGGTGCCGAGGCTTGGTTAGAGGTATCCGCTCTGAGAGGAGGGGTGCAGGATGTTACCGGTGCCGCTTGTTATGTTGTAGTCTTATCCTTCGTACCTTGCTCTAGTCCTAGTTTTATCCTTCTGTTTCTGTCGCAAGAAAACCTCTTAAAACTGCTAAATGACTAGACCTTAAATCTTTCTAGTAACTCCACCTGGAGATAGTTTTCTTGTTTTGTTCGTGACACCTTATTGCTTCCCTTCTGGGGAATTTATCATATCTTTATACCTTCCGGAGTGTAGCGTGTCGATTCTGGGTTCACAACACTACCACCCTTGTCCTTGTGTTCGACCCCGTATATCTACTTCGACCCCATAAACAAAGTTGCGGGGGCCTAGAAGGATTTGGGTTTATAAATGTAAAAGCTCTACTACCTCAAATCCGCCTCCAATTTTAGGGTGCGCGATTTAGGCCGGTCACGACTGTTGTGATGAATATGACACTTATTTGTCCCTAGTAATTTATCTTCCTATTGGAAGCCACATATATTGCTATTATTTTTTTAAGTATACATATACATATTCAATCTACAAGTACAATCATGGTTGTTAAGTCAATTGTGTTGATTTATCTTGTACCAAGGGGATCAAAACAATCAGGTCATACCAACTTTAGAAGTCTAAGAATAGAAAGAAATAGAGACTCAAAGAGATAAATTAGACCATATCCCAGATTGGGAAGGTCATATGGCACTTAGCTCCAGATTGAGAAGGTGGCCTAACATCAAGGTCATATGAGGTCTAGTCCTAGATTGGGAAGACCAACATGGCACTTAGCTCCAGATTGAGAAAGTGGCCTACTTACATGGAACCTAGCTCCAAATTAATAAAGTGGCCTAACGTCCAATGCAAGGACAAGACCCTAAGAGAGGGTATCCCAGAGGTTGAGTAAAAATGGGTTGAAAAGTTAAGATGAAAGTGTTAATTCTGATTTTGTAGCAATAATTGTTGTGAATATGTTGTTACAGCTAGATGTGAATATTTTATTTCTCCCGCATACTAGTATAACTCGTTATATTAGAAGAGTTTTGTTTCTCAATATTTTAGGGTAATATGTTGATATCCCACAATTGATGAGGAAAGATGGACACCCAGAAAAGAAGGCACCAAAGAAAAAGAAATATAACTCGTGGAGGATATATATAGATGGTTTTACTTTATGCTGCAAATTTTAGAGATCCAAATTTTGTAAACCATGTTGAAGAAATTATATTTTATGTTGTACCAAACTCTTATCCCTTTTAGTGAAATTTATTTATTAGTTCTGGTAATTTGATAAACCATCGATGTTGTATATATATGGTAATGTCCCATGCCATTACCTTTATCAGGGAGATGGGATTGTTACATTTGATATCAGAACCTAGTTTACCATTTAACCTTTAATAATTATTAAATTTTAAGAGTTTTTTAGAGCCCAAGGGAATTATTAGAGTATTTTCCAGAGACTATGGTGTCTAGAAAGGACAAAGATTTGGAGGTTGGCAATACTTTCCTTCGCACTTCTATTCAACTTACGAGGAATCCCAGACTTGTGCATCCGGCCTGGACAAAGTAAGAGTATTTCACTTGAAATAAAATACCTCTAGGATATCTCATCTACTTTCATCCCTTCTCTAACCCTTCCTTCACTCACTAAACCCTAGGCACATGTAACTAATATCTTTATCTCTTTCTTAGTACTAGGGTTATGGAGACTAGAGACTAAGACATCCTCCACCAAATAATAAAATGCATGTAAACAACATATCATGGACATGATTTTATGATGTTTTAATGAGTTGAGGTTAATAAATTTAGCTTATGTGAAACATCATGGCTCACACCAAGATCGCTATCATCCTTGACTGCCAAGAGGGAAAGCCCTCCTACCAGAAGAGTTTGTCTCCAAGGGGTATGATGGAAGACGGGACTTCCAAGAAACAGAAGAGGCCAGAGGAGGCCACCATGGAGGAATGTTTCACACCCAAAGTTGCCTCCATTGACATCTTGAACCCTGAAGATAGTCCAGACCCTAGGTGCAAACCTATGATGAAACATGAGTCCAAGGATGACCCCAACCATGATACCAGTCATGAACCCATAGTCGTGCAAGTTGATATCCCTGATGCCCTTTGGCTAGGAAAATAGAAAGAACTTACTGAGACTGTCAGTGCCCATGCACTCAAAGATGTTTCCAGAGACAAGAATGATGAACCCCTATCTGTCCACCTTCATTGTGAAGTAGATATCCTCAACTTCATTAAGTTGAGTATAGAAAAGTTCACATGTAAAGACAACTATGAGGTGGAAGCCTGGCTTCTTACCGTGGAAAAAGGTTTCCACATTCTGGAGGTGCAACCCAACAAGAAAGTTCACTTTGTGACTCACCTGCTTGAGTGAACAACAAATCTTTGGTGGGAGAATTACACCACCAACTGATATCTAATCACAAAACTGATGGCCTGGAAGGAACTTCGTACCATCCTCTCTGCCTACTTCATCTTGGACATCGAGAGAAATGTTATTCCTATTCAGAACCTACCTAAGGGATATCCAAGGTTTGCGGAAGGCATTTTCCCCCTAGGAATGATAATGGAAAAGGTGAAGGTTGTAATCATAGAAGGAATAGGAATGATAGAAAAGGAAAACCCCAGTGCAAGAATCCCAGACACTCCTTCCGCACCTATGGAAATAAGCATAATGATAGATGCCGCTATGAGAATAAATTATGCTATCATTGTCGGCAAGAAGGACATATCTGCTCTGATTGTCCTATCCTTGACCCTCGAGGTCCAAGCCCAGTAAGGGCTCAGCCAGTGGTTGCAGCACCACAAGGGGCAGTCCCAGTTATTGAAGAACGCTGACAAGTTCAAGTTTTTACCACTAATGATAAGGAAGCTTAGTCCAATGCAAACCGACCTCTAGGAAGTGACCATCCCTAAAACGTTGTAGTCTGCCTTGTGTTAGAAAGCATATGACTTAATGAAATAATATTGTTTTAAGCATGCAAAATATGTTGTATTGGATCTTGTGTAAGAAAACCAAAAATGAATCAATGGATAGTGATCCAATTATTGAATGGTATCTCACATGGTATAATAATGGAGCTCCCAAGTAGAAAATGCATGGATGGAATAGTTGGAAATATGCCTAAGGGACATGTCATCTTTTAATGATATAAACTTTGGGTTCAAGTATGTTTTGTGATCCTTAGTGCAGCAAAGTATTAGTTTTATCCTATCCTGAGGTAGGACCCTTCCTAAAAGAGAGAGTTCACAAATTAGGTTAAGAACTACATTAACATATGAAGGTCACTTAAATACTTGAGATATTAAGTGCATGAAGTGCAAAAGCACATATATTTAATATGATTCTTTGCACACATGCATGCCATCTCTAGGGACATGAGGAAAAGTCACTAGGGAAGTGACCAATAATGGGACCATACCCAGAAAGGAAAGTCTCCATGAGGCCAATGAAGGGACAAAAGGAAAATTGTATGCCCTAAGAGATGAAGGAAATTAGGGTGGAAGAATTTTAAATGGCATAATGTGCTTGTATATCATCAAAAGATACCTTAAGTAAAATGTGCGATGAGATAAAATAAAATTATGACACCTCAACAAAACCTCAGGAACGATAGGGCCTTAAGTCAACCTTAAGATTTTGTAGGATGACTAATGGTACTTAAGATTTGTGTGGATGGGGCGTAAACATTTGCTAAGTGTATAAGCCCCTTGGGGGTCAAAATAAGATCATTCCAAAGGTACCTATACACGAGATCTTGTGAAAATGACATGATATGCGTATTGGGAATCATGTGATGAGGATTGAGTAAGAATCTTAAAAAGGAGTAATGCTTAAGACTCAAAGTTATGAGAAAAATCTTTTCCTATAGGTGTGCATAGAATTAAGAAAATGGTGGTATTCATGGTTTAGAATCATGTGGGGAATGATTCAATATGAATCTAAAATTGAAATGGTAATGTGTGGATGCACCATCTCTACTCTTGGAATGGGATGGGCTTTGTATTTGGACTATAGACAAATGCTTATTTCATTTTGTTATGAGTGTGATAGATTAGAAAGACACACATCATATTAGAAATGGAAATGGAAATGATATAAGAAATAAACAATTAAGTTGAAATCATTTAGGATAATTGAGGATTTGAGGTATTACCACACCCTTATGAGGGAATATTGAATAAATGGTTTAGAAACCTAGGTGTACAAGGTAACTGCCAAATTGAAACTTCAGACAAGAATATAATTATCAAGTGGAAATGGATTTCTATAGGTATAAGATTTAGTCTGGTGATCAAAATGAGAGTAATTAGTTAACCATGTATTGATGTAAGAGTTGAGATACCAAATAGAGGTAAACCAAGCTTGACTTGTTGACTGAGCTCATAACAACCTAGTTAGATGATCCAGAGTTAGATGCAATAAAAAGATTGATGGAAAAGCCTTAGACACATCTCTCGATGGGAGTGGATGGTGGAATTTGAAATGAAAGTCATATTTGAGTTCCTAAAGATTCCCCCTTGAAGACTCATATCTTGCAAGAAGCTCATGGTTCTAAGTATATGGTACACCCTGGCACCACCAAGATGTTTAAAGACTTGCAATGATATTTTTGGTGGTATGGAATGAAGAGTAGACATAGCAACATATGTGACTAGTTGTCTCAGAAGCCAGATGGTGAAGGCTAAACACCAACAACCAAGTGGGTTACTACAATCAATTGAAATTCCTGAGTGGAAATGGGACCGATCACTATGGATTTTGTGGTGTGTCATCCCAAGTCAAAGAGAGGTATGATGTGATATGGGTTGTGGTGGACCGCCTAACCAAGTCAGTACATTTCCTAGCCTTAATGATTACTTCCAAGATGTCAGACGTAACTAAATTATATGTTAGACAAATAGCTCATTTACATGGTGTTCCAAGTTTGATATTTCCAATCATGACTGCAAGTTCACTTTGAAGTTATGGGAGCAAGTGTATGAATAACTCAGTACACGGTTGAAACTCAACACAACCTATCACCCCAGACTGATGGATAATAAAAAAGAATGATCTAGACTTTAGAAGACCTATTGATAGCATGTGTGCTTGATTGGGGTGGATCATGGGAGAAATACTTTCCCTTAGCTGAGTTTGACTATGATAATAGATACCAAGCAAGTATTGGGATACCTCCGTATGAAGATGTTTATGGGAGGACTTGTCAATCATTACTTCACTAGGATGACATCGATGAGAGGACCTTATTGAAGTTAGAGTAACTATAGATATATATCGATAAATTCACTTTGATCGAGAGGGGGCTGAAGAGAGCCCAGGATCAACATAATTCAGATGATGATGCAAAGCATACTGATTTGTAATTCACTATAGGTGACTATGTGTTTCTAAAAATTCGACCCCTTTGAGCTATAGCTAAGAATAAAGGAAAATTGAGTCCCTAATACGTGGTCCCACTTGAGATTTTAGAATGGATTGGTGAATCTTCTTATTGTCGAGCATTACCCCCACAATATAGTATGATGTGTTTCATGTGTCCAATCAAAGGTGCTATGTCAAGGATCCTAGTCACATGTTGAGCATTGAGTGTATTGAACTCCAAGGGAGGTTGACATATCTTGATTCACCTATGAGGGTATTGGATACCAAGGTGAAAGAGCTCAGGAATAAAATATAGAGATGGTAAAGGTTCTGTGGATGCACCATGGAGAGGATGAAGCCACATGGCAGCTAAATATGGATATGCAAAAAGTATCATCCTGATTTGTTTGCATGATGAGTTGAATTTTGAGGAGAAAATTCCTATAAGAGGGGAAGGATGTTATAACCTAGTTTTCACTTGTATTTTATCATTTCAATAAAAAGGACATATTGGAAATTGTTGTGCATTATTTTTAAAAGATTAGGTTTTCTCTTGCAAATTTCCCTTATTGTGAATTTCATGGTTTCTACTGATTTTGGTAATCGATATAAGGGAAAAGGTAGAGAAGAAAATACAATATTAACAAAAAGAAAAAAGATAATAGATAATAAGTAATATACTTATGAGAATTGTGTGGAATTCTCTTGGCATTGGTATGGATGACCACAAATAGTTTATTTTCAGTTTCACATGATTCCTGATGAGGATAATCATCAAAATTAAGGATATAGAAAGGATAAGAAATAGAAAATAATTGAATTAATGCTTAAAATATGCCTTATAAGATGAAGACTTGGATATTAATAATAGTTCATTTTATTTTTGAGTTTTGTCTCAAACCTTGCCCACGGTTAGATAAAATCATTATAGACTTTCCCTTAAAAATAGAAAAAAGATTAAAGATGTGAGAGATACAAATTTTACAAAGATCCTTAAAGTGAGAGGATTAAGGAAATAAACATAAATGTCACAATTTAACTTTTTTGGAAATAAAAAATAATTTATCCCATTATTCTTGTGTGAGGTGTGACAAATGTTGGATCCGAGATCCAATGGTGGAGGAATTATGACCTACCTCAGCTAACTTTGGAAACCATAGCTAGCGAGGAGAGGATTTCATTACCATATTTGTCCCTCTACATTACACGAGAAAATGTGAAAAGACTTCCACTGTCTTTGTGAGAACATGACGAGTCCAACCATCCTATGTTTTACCCACAACAGAAGGTAATTAACAGTTTTCCCATTTTGTGACCCCAAGGGCATCTCTTCCACGATGGATGAGTATATATATGGGGCCATAAACCCTCTGTGAGACTGCAATTTGGCTTGTGAGGCTCTACTCAATCTTGCGCATCTCTAACTACCTTCAATTCTAACCAAACTCATTGCCCTCTCCATCAACTCATATCTACTTGGAGCTGGTGCCATATGACCTTCCCAATCTGGGGCATGGTCTGAGTCATCTCTATGATTTTCTCTTTCTTTCTATTCTCAAACTTCTAGAGTTGGTATGAGGGGTTTGAGCAAGTTATAAGCATATAATGTGTTGTCCATAATGACTTTATAGATTGTAGGAAATAAATAAACAAGCCAGTATTTACTTGTAAGCAGTCTGAATATACTAAAACAATGTTGACAAACTAATGCGAGTAGTCATACGTGTAACCACATGCCTTGTTCAGGAGTAACTTGATATTTAAGAAAATAGCAATCAATGCAATCAACCAAGCAATTATCCTAAAAATACTACATAACATCCAAGTGTTACTATTTTGTTCATAAACCCATATTATGATTGGCTTGGTGTCCAAGTTAGGGTTTCATTGGGGTTTTGGCTTCCTAAACCGTAATCATAACTTTTCATGCCTTTTAATTCACAAACCCTAATTGTATCATCATATGCATTTTTAACTCAAGGAAACCCTAATTCTTCAATTTATGTGGTATTCTTCTCAAATTAGACCCAACTTATTCTTTTTAATCAAGAAGGTCAGTCTTTGATTATTGAGATTAATTAAACATACAAATATCTTCAAAACCTAGGAATTAGGATTTTTATGCACTAATCACATTAAATAAAGTAACTTTGGTAACTTTTTGAACTAGAGACCAAATTAGCTCTTGACTATATTTTTATTGCGTTCCTTGTATTTTTGTGAGTAAAATTCATATATTACTCATCTTCATTGGATCATGCTACTAATTTTAATGATTTTAGCAAAATTAAATGGCTCTGGCCAATCGTAGGCCACCACAGGGTCAGGGCTAGGCAAATGGGTTCAAGCCATGGTGGCGCCCACACCTATGTGGCGACTATCTTAGATAGATGAAAAGTATAAAAGAACAAGATCAAAGGACAATATTGTCCCTTACCTTTCAACAACCAGATAAGTGTAGAAGGATGAATTCAGTCGAACTCATCTCCCTCCTTTGTCTGCCTCCTTCTGCGAGCATGTTCCTCAGTGATTTAAACCAAAGGTTGACTTCATGAGCCTATTCTCTTAAGTGGTAGGCGATTGAGAAGATCTCTCTACGTCACTTCATCGGACCTACTGATGGTCTTGGATCGACCGGAGGCTGTTGAGGTAGAGAGAGGGAGGCATCCTCCTTTGTAGGGTGTTGAGGAAAAAATGAGAAAGAGGACCGACGAAGCTATGGAATTGAAGACATGGCTATAGACTTTGGGTCACATAGAGTCTTGCAGGCGAGTTCATGATCTCAAAAGGGAGTTTGCTACCCCTTTTATAGGTGGGATACTAGAGGGTTGGGTGCCTCCCTATTCCACGATTAGGGAAAATCCCTACTTCACTCTAAGGCCACAAAATCCAAGGTAAGTCCTAACATGAATTACCTCCCAAATTTGATGGGAGAGTTAATATATGTCCTTATCGATTAGGGAGAGGGAGAATCGAGGGAGAAAAAAGAGTACTACTATTACATCATTCCTATTTGGTCTTGAATTAGAAGATGGCCTTTTGTCCATTGATCCCATGAGCCTAAGGTTGAGATTACACCTAGTATCTAAAGGGATGAGTGCTTCTTACAAATTGAATTAAACTTGAGACATTTAATGTATTTTCCATAATCTTCTCACTTTATGGATTTTTTTAAAACCCATATCTCTTACACATTTAATCCTTTTGATCCCAAATTTTAGGGGAAACTATTTAATGGATTTATCTAACTATGGGCAAAGTTTGAGACCAAGACTCAAAAATAAAAGGTGTCTTTCGTATATGCAAGACTTCCTCTTATAAGGCATATTTTAAGCATTAATTCAATTCTTTTATCTTTCTTATCTTTTCTATATTCTTTATTTTGATGACTTTTCTTATTAGAAACTATGTGAAATTGAAATATAACCATTAGTGGTCATCCAAACCATATTTTAGAAAATTCCACACAATTATCACAAGTATATTTAGTTATTACCTTTTTCTTTTTGCTGATTATTGGATTTTCTTCTCTTTCTTTATATCCATTATTGGACCAACAAAACAATAGAAACCGCACAATTCATTGAAAAGGGAATTTTGCAAAAGAAACCATACTTTTAAGGCAAAGTATAACATATTTCCAATATGTCCTTTTTATTAAAATGATTGCATTTCAATCATATATATACATGTAAAAACCATGTTATAACATACTTCCCCACATATAGAAATTTTGTCCTCAAAATTTGATTAATCATACAAACAATTTAGGATGAGACTTTTCCATGTTTGTCTTTAGCTCCCATGTGGCCTCATTCTCTCCATGGTTCTTCCAAAGAACCTTTACCATATCTATGTTTTTACTCATGAGCTCTTTCAACCTGGTATTTAATACCCTCATAGGTGATTCGAGACATGTCATCCTCCCTTGCAGGTTCAATAGTTTCAATGCTCAACACATGCTAGGATCCTTCACATAACGCTTCATATTGGACACATGGAATACATCATGCATCATACTATATTGTGAGGGTAATGGTAAATGATTAGAAACTTCACCAGTCCTCTCTAGGATCTCAAATGGATCCACATATTGCTGACTCGGTTTTCCTCTATTTTAGCTATAGCTCATAGGGGTTGGATTTTCAAAAACACATAATCACCTACAGTAAAGTGAAAAATAGTCTGCTTTGCATCAACATATGACTTTTGTTGACCATGGGCTCTCTTTAGCTTTTACTTGGTCAAAGTGACTTTATCAGCGTACACCTATAGTTCCTCTAACCTCAGTAAGGTCCTTTCAATGACGTCATCCCTGTGAAGCCGTGACCGACACGACCTCCTAAAAAGAGCTTCATACAGAGGCATCTTGATACTTGCTTGATATCTATTATTATAGGCAAACTCAATTAGAAGAAATTACTACTCCCACGATCCACCCCAATCGAGCACACATGCTTCTATAGGTATTCTAAAGTTTGGATCATTCTTTCTGATTATCCATCAATCTGGGGGTGATATCTTGTTCTAATTTCCAACCTCGTACCAAGTTCTTCATGCACTTGCTTCCACAACATAGAGGTGAACTTAGGGTCTCGATCAGATATAACTAAACCCAAAACACCATGCAGAAGAACTATTTCTCTAACATATAGTTTAGCTACATCTAAAACCTTGGAAATGATCTTTGAGGTAAGGAAATGTGTTGACTTGGTTAGGTGATTCACCACAAACAATATTGCATCATGACCTTTCTTTGTCTTGGGAGACCTACCACAAAATCCATAGTGATCTGGCCCCATTTCCACTATAGAATCTGAATTGATTATACTAATCCATCGAGTCATTGATGTTCATCCTTCACCATCTAGCATGTGAGACAATTGGCCACATATGTTGCTATGTCTCTCTTCATTTTAGGCCACAAAAAGTATCACTGCAAGTCTTTATACATCTTGGTGGTGTCAGGGTGTACTATATACTTAGAACCATGAGCTTCTTGCAAGATATTAGTCTTCTAGAGAGAATCTTCAGGAACCCAAATATGACTCTTATACTGAATTGCACCAACCACACCCACTAAAAGATGTGTTTTAGGTTTCTCCAACAAACCTTTCATCTTCTTAATCTTTAGGTTGGCTAACTGGGTAGCTAACAACTCAGTCAACATGTCATGTTTTATTTGAATGTTATCCAAACGAATTAAGTCTTCTAATGGTTGTGTAGTCCACCTAGAAAACTCCTCCAGTTCTTTCCACTGGGTAGATAAGACAACTGTACATCTGAGCTATTTTTGACTGACAACATTTGCTACTACATTATCCTTTCCTGGGTGGTAGTATATGGTGAAATCATAGTCTTTTGTATACTCTATCCATTGTCATTGTCTCCAATTTAGGTCCTTTTGAGTGAAGAGGTACCTCAAGCTTTTTTGGTTGGTGAGAATTTCAAAGGTAGCTCAATAGAAATAGTGTCACCAAAATATTAGGGCATGAATAATTGCCGCTAATTCCAGATCATGTGTTGGGTAGTTCACATCATTGATCTTGAGTTGTCTATAGGCATAGGAGACAACATGTCCACTCTACTCTAGCATGCATCCAAGCCCCATGTTCGATGAACTAGTGAAGATCATAAAATATTCATCGTCTGATGGTAGAGTCGACACATGAGTTGTGATCAATTTCTCTTTTAACTCCTACAAACAGGATTTATACAAGTCAGACCACAAAAACTTCTTGTCTTTCTAAGTGAGCTTGGTGAGGGGTAAAGTGGTCTTTGAGAAATCCTTGATGAATTTTCGGTAATACCCAGCCAATCCCAGGAAGCTACAAATCTCAGAAGGATTTTTTTGGTGCTGGCCAATCACGTACAGCTGACACTTTGGTAGGATCCATTGAGATGGTCCCTCTAGATATGATGTGTCCAAGGAAAATGACACGATCTATCCAAAATTCACATTTTGAGAACTTCCCATAGAACTTCTACTTTCACAAGTGTCCACAGTGTTGTTCTAAGTCATCTGAGTATACCAGGATGTCATCTATGAACAATGAGACAAAGGAGTCAAGGAAAGGTTGGAACACACTGTTCATGCACTCGGGGCATTGGACAACCCAAACAGCATAACCAAAAACCCATAGTGGCCATAGTGGGTTTGAAAAGTGGTATTTGGGATATCCTCACTTTTGATTCACAACTGATGATAATCAGATCTTAGGTCAATCTTTGAAATGACCCGAGAAGACTTGAGCTGGTCAAACATGTCATCTATATGGGGTAAAAGATACTTCTTCTTAATAGTAACCTAATTTATCATTCTATAGTCTATGCACATCTGGATCGATCCATCCTTCTTCTTCACAAAAAGGACTAATGCTCCTCATGGAGAAATGCTAGGTTAGATGAATCCTTTGTCTAGCAGTTCCTACAATTGCTTTTTCAGCTCAAACAACTCAACGGGAGCCATCATGTAAGGTTCCCCAGAAATAGGGTTTGTCCCAGGAGCTAACTCTATCGAGAATTCCACTTCCCTCTCCAAAGGTATGCCAGGAAAATCATCCAGGAACACATATGCATACTTCCTGACTACATGTATTTCCTCTAAAGGTTGCACCTTAGGTGCCAACTCGGTAACTACTGCTAGGAATGCCTGACAACCCTTGGCTATCCTTTGCTCTAACTTCAAGGATGACACATACATGCTAGTGGTAGCATTGTTACTACCTCTAATGGTAAAAGGTGGTTGACATGGTCTCTCTATTCTTATTTTCTTTTCCCTATAGTCTATTTGTGCACTATAGGTATAAAGCCAATATATGCCAATTATTACATCAAATCATTCATATCATGGAGGATAAAATTCATAGGGAGTTCATTATTCATGTACTTAATAGGCATAATTGTGGTTTTCAAGAGAGACATAAAGATTCAACCATTCAGGGTAGTGGCATCCAAAATATATCCCAGATTCTTGATGTTCAAACAAACAATCATTGTGAAATTTCTCAAAATAAAAGTATTGGTAGAACCACAGTCAAATAGAGCTTTTACATTTTGACCCATGATTTCAAGCATGCCTACATTGTTTTCATGAAAAACTACTACTGCATAACATGTTTAAAGGAAACAAACTCTAGGGGTGGATACCCTTTATCAAATGGTTAGCATTATCTTGTGCCTCTTCATGATGGATGGAGAAGACTCAGGCCTATCTCCACTCTCCTACAAGTGGGGCTACTCCTGGTGGGGCTGTAGCTATTGGTTGTGTTGCTGCCACTGGCAGGGCTACCACTAGGCCCGCTCCTCTAGGGTCAGGGAGAGGATAGTTGGCTTGAAAGTGTCCTTGTTGTTGGTAATGAAATCACACTTCTTCTCAAAACATCATTTGTCTGGGTGTGTCCTCCCACAATTGTGACACCTTGGTGGCAATTATCTTCACGGGGTTTTCCCTTTCCTCCATTCATTACTTTGACATTGTTGCGTCGTTTCCCTTTTCTACGATCATTCCTTGGGGCAGAGACACCTTCAGTGAACCCAAAGTATCCTTTAGGTGGATTATCTGCAGGCATGACTATCTTCTCCAAGTCGAGGGTGATGTTAAGGGCGTCAGTGAAGTTTGTTGGTCTTCTCACAATCACTTGAGGTTTGATCACAGGGTGCAAGAATTCCATAAAATGCTCTACTCTTCTTTCCTCAGTTAGCATGTAACCAAATCGCTCTAAGAGGCGAAACTTGCGGGCGGTCTGTCATAGACATGTTTCCTTGAACTAGGAATTTGAATAGTGTCTCTTTTCTCCTTCTTAGTGGAGGGGCGTATGAATCTTATAGAAAGGTTCATTTAGAAATCTATCCATGACATAAGTTCTTCGATCAGAACTCAGCCTAAAATGTAATTTTCCCACCATATCTTAGACTCTTCTTCAAGGAGGTGAGTGGCGAAGAGAACCTTTTTGCCCGACTACACCTCCAAAATATGAAAACCATTCTCCACTGCCAGGAGCCAAGCATTTTCTTTGTAAACCACCTCAGTTTTATCTTCACCCGAGAACTTTTCAATATTCAACTTGACAAAGTCTAGTATGGTAGCTACTAGACAAGGGCAGATAGGCATGGGCTTACCATTCTCATCTTTGAAAACTTCCTTGAGGGCTAGAGCAGTAAAGGCCTCGGTCAATTTTTTTTGTTGCTCCAACCACATTGCATCTGGAGTGTGGACAACCACTTGTCGTACTGCAGGTCCAGAGTCAACTACATGTTTAGGTTCGATCTTGGGCTCATCTTCTACCATAGGTTTATCCTCAGGGTTTGGTACATGGAAGGGAATAGCTTCAGGTTTAGGGCCTTTCTCTCTATAGGCCTCACTTTCCCTCTTTCTTTTCTTGGAGGAGGCTTCATCTTGTGGGAGGGCCTTGGTCCGCGATATTAATAAAAAATAATGGTGTCCTTGATGTGGGCCATGATATTTCACATAATCTAAACTCATCTTCATACTTAGGGCACTAAAGAATCATAAAAAATTATGTCCATGATATCTTGTTTACATTCATCTTATTATTTGGTGGAGGATGCCTTATTCATAACTGTAGTACTTAGAAAGGGATAAAGAGAAGTTGCATGTACCTAAAGCTTAGGGAATGAAGGGGTAGATAAGTGATGAAAGTAGATGAGAAATCCTAGAGGTTTTTTATTTCGAATAAAATCCTGTAACTTTAGCCTGTCCGAATGGATGGGTCTGGGAGTCCTCGCAAGATGACTATTAGTGTGGAGGAACGTATTTCCAGCCCCCAAATCATGGTCCTTTCTAGACACCATCATTTTTGGACTATACTCTAATAATTCCCTTGGGCTCTATAGCACTCTTAAAATTTAATAATTATTAGAGGTTAAATGTTAAAACATCTCTGAAACCAAAAATAGAAGAGACGTGGAATGTGATAAGAGAATAGTAGAGATAACACAAAAATAGAAGTGACATGAACAATTATCTTTTCATTCAAATAGAAAGATTATGCAAAACCAGACTATATGACTGCACATTATATATATATACATGAGTGGGCATGGGCCTTACAAGACTTGGACCACAAGCAATCAAATACATATGCAACATATAACATCCATATTTCTAAAGACATATATATAAACAAAGATACTTATACTAGGAAGGTTATCTGATACCCCCATGTAAACTGGCATCAGATTGAAGAAATCCCAATTTGGATAGAAGACCCCTGAAAGCATGCTTCAGAAGTATCTTTGTGAATACATCTACATATTTCTATTGAGTTGGTAAATGAGTTGTTACAATATGCCCAAAGCAACCTTTTCCCAGATGAAATTATAGTCAAGATCTATGTGTTTCATGTGGTCATGAAACACAGGATTCATTGTCAACTAAATTGCACTAAGGTTATCACACTATGACATAGTAGGTTGAGAAAAGGGAATTCACACGTTAGGAAGAAGGAAGAATATCCAAGTTGTTTCAGTTGTAGTTGTTGAATGAGTTTGATACTTAGTTTCACAAGAGGAATGAGCAATAGTTGTCTGCTTCTTACCAATCCATGATACAAAGAGTTACCAAGAAAAGTAAAAAAACTAGTCGTGGATCTTTGTGTCATAGGGAAACTAGCCCAGTTAAAGTCACCAAATGCAGTTATCTTAAGATTATAAGATGCTTTAATGTGGATATTATAGGATAGGGTACCCTTCCAGTATCATAAAATTCTTTTGACTAGTAGCAAATGATTCAATGTTGGAGGAGACAAAAATTCACATGCAATATTTACAACATAGCCTACATACGGTATTGTGATAGAGATATAGTAAAGACTCACTATCAATTTGTAGTATTGAGTAGCATCTTGCATTATAAAAGTTTCACAACGTTTATGGGAGTTCAAAGCAATTGGTGTGCCACATGGTTTACATTCTAGAATATCTTCTTGCTTTAGAACATCAAAAATGTATTTGTCTTGACTAAAAAATAAGTCATTACCATTTCCCTAAGACTTGAATGCCCAAAAAATAGTTCATATCTCCCAATTATCGCAAGTTAAATGTGTTACTCAAATTAGTTTGAAATTTGAACAAAAACTCATTATTATTGCAAGTCAAAATAATATCATTAACATATAAGAGTAGGTATGGATTTTATTAGTGTCAACTAGGGCAAACACAGAGGGGGTCTGCATAATTGCATTTAAAACCATACCCTTAGAGTAAGTAACTCAATTTATTGAACCAAGCCCGTGGGTCCTATTTATGACCATTAAATGCCTTATGTAACTTGCAAATGTGATTGGGGTGTGTAGAGTTTGTAAACCCAGGAGGTTATTCCATGAATACTAGTTCAATCATATCACCATTGAAGAAGGCATTACGTATATCAACTTGAGTAATCTTCCACTTTAGGATCATATCAATAGTTAAAACTACTCTTATTGTAGTTGCGCTGACAATATGACTGAGAGTAGCCCCTACATAGTCCACACCTTCCTCTTGCTATAACTATTGGCCACTAATCTTCTATTAACTAAAGACCCATCATCATTCAACTTGACTTTAAAAACCCATTTTGAGCAATTAATGTTTGTTAGATGGTCTTGGAAACATGGTCCAACTTTTGTTTTTATGAGTGATGTTATTTCTTAAATCATTGATTCCTTTTAGTTAGATTCTTGGATTTCAAATCTAGTAGACCAGCAAGATGGGTAATAATTGAGTCTTAAGGTCATACTTAGGATAAGGGTTAAGTACTCTAGATTTGCTTTGTCTAATCATGGAGTGATTATTGGTAGAAGTTCTAAGATTCCCAGAGCCTTCTACATTGGTTGTATGTGAGATATCAACATTTGAAACAATATTATGTGTTGTAGCTGAATCAACACAATTGTGAGATAGGCTTATAAATGTGTTATGTTCAGATCACAAGTTGTAATGAACTCAATTGTTAATGTCCCCCAATTACGGAAGAACCTTAAAGTTTAGAGCCATTACATGAATTCCCAAGATCTACATTCAACAAATAATGAATAATAGAAAATAAATTCCATTATTTCACAAATATTGTTTACAAAATGTATAATGAGACTCTTCCAAGGATTTACATGAATCTTCAACCTAAAACTATTACATATGAGAAGAAGTGATACATGTAATTAATCCTCTTGACTTAGCTTTATATCTTCAATTGACTTCACATGGTACACTATGCCTTGAGATATCTTCATATCTGGAAGTTACCTAAAACACTGACACTCAAAATAAGGTCAACATATTTCTATTATATGTATGTTGTGCAACCAAAATATATGCATTTAGATATAACAACATAACAACAATATTAGCAATTATTATTCAATAATTGAACTTGCATTTTCTATTATAACTTTTGAACCTATGATTGCTCAATCTTTGTTGTATACCCTCTTACAGGGTTTTGTCCCTGCAGTAGACTTGTGCAACCTTCCCTTTCTAGGGCTTGGTGCCATGTCGACCTTCCGTTTGGGGCTTGACCTCTTTGTGACCTTCATTTCTGGGGCTTGTTCATAGTCATCTCCATGATGACTTTCTTTCCATTTTTCTGGGGGTCACCACCCTACATTCAACCCTCTAGAGATAGCATTTTTTATTCAAGCAAGTTATGTTCATAATAGGTGATACACACAGGGCTTGATAGTTTGTACAAAATAAATAAGCAACCAAGCAGGTTAATGGAAACACATTTGTGAAACTTTGGAAAAACATAGAAATTCAATAATAGTAGTTATCCATAAGTAACCACATACCTCATTTCCATGCAGAAGCCATGCAACATGTACTTCAAGCATATATCCAAATATCCAAGCATTCAACATAATCAACCAACATTACATGTATACTCTAAAGTGTCACCAATCATATTCAAGTTATTCTAATCTAACATGTGTCCTAAACTAGGGTTTAGGGTTGTCTCAGGTTTGGATAAGGAATAAGGGTATCAAATGCTAATTCCAATGCACATTGGTCCATTAGGATTTTAAACACATATTAAACATTAGGTGAAGCCCTAATTATTTGATCTATAATTTCATTGTGTTATGAACTCCTAGATCTAATTATGTGCATTAATAACATAGAAAGTTATGATCTTTGATTGCAAAACCTTCATTCATCATATGTATCATTATTAGTTTAGAAACCTTAGTTATCATGTTTATGATTATTGAACTAGAAACCCTGAGTATTCATCATCGTTATCCTCATAATTTTGGATTCCTATTAGCAATATCAAATAATATATCAAATGGAAGCATTCAAATATATTCAACTTGCTAATCATAAATTCTAGGGTTTGCATGTTTAACCATTGGTTAAACATGTATTATCCCTAATTTTGGAACTTACATCAAAATTAGGTTGGAAACAAATATTATTTGGATTCTACATATTTTCCTGATCAATTTGATATATAATTTTAGTATCATCCGAGCTAGGATCTATTTTCTACATTAATCCCAAGATCACCACTTGTGGGCCAACCAACAGCTGACATGTTAGCAAAAACCCTATCTCTAATTGTTGTTAGCATGACATGCATCTTGAAGAATTGACTCTAATAGCCCCATGTTTTATGTGCACAAGCCAGGGCATCCAGGTCAATTGACTCTATATTGTCCCCTTCCTCGAGGAAGGTTCAACTTTCACCCTAAGCGAGACAACTGTGAGTTATACTTGTTGGTTCTCAAGCAGTGAAGTCCATTGGAGGCCAGAGAAGCATTACCTATCCTCACTAGACTTGTGTAGGCTCTGCTCACAAATAGAGGTGGTCAAAGATAGAGGGAACTAGGTGGTGTTGTATGAGAGAAAGAGGGCAGAAGAGAGGGGGTGATGACCATACCTATGCATGTTAGATGTTGAGCTTGTATAGACAGTCTACCCTAGAACCCTTTGGAGATGAATTCTACACCCAAGGGTCAAGCAAGTAGATCGCCAAGATCTTCCCTTGCCATGGTAATGGTTGAAGAAGGAGATAGGGGTGTCAGGGTTTAACTGTGGAGTGTTGGCCTCTACAAGGAAGTCTAGGATGTTAGGCTCTATTGGATGAAGACTACTAGTGACCTTTTATAGGTTGGGTGTATTGATTGTGGATCTACAACCCTTGCAACTCTGAAGGAGATCAGGGTTTGTAGGGGAGTCCATGGTTGAGGGAAAGGGGAATTCTCCTCGTAAAAAATTATATTATCTTTGATAAAACCCCATATCAGGAAAGTAATTATATCCTTCTCACAATAAATCCTTTTCAAGCCAAACTTTAAGAAAACTATTTTCACTATATTATCTTCTATTGGGAAACGGATTATATTCTATTGGGAAAAGGATTACACCTTAGTTAATCTATTATATATAAAAAATTTGGGTTTCATGGCAAAACTAAATAGTTACCAAATAAATTATCTAGGACATGAGATGTCTTAGAACTTTATGGATTTTCTCCCACAATCCTATATTTGGATTATATATCCCATAAAATTAACTTGTGTATCTATCGTAATCACAAAAATACTTATTCCCTATTTTGTATCCCAAGGAAACATTTGTAAATCCTGATTATGGAAAATGAAATAATTCATATCCCTTTCTTGTCTTTACTTGAATTGGTCTCAAAATTGGATAATTACTTTATAATCATTTTTTTGCCAAGTTTGGTGTCAAAAGGATACATCTAGATACCTTTTTCTCTCCCTTCAAACAAGGGAACACTATTTAATTATTACAAGTAGGTCCCTAATCCTTCCCAGTTTTCTATAGGCTACTAGGAGCACCCTTTTGTTGTGGTACTTGAAGGGAAACTCATTAAAAAAATTCCCAACTTTTCTCTGAGTTTTGGGATTTATTGGGATTATGTTCATAGATGAAACTTTCTCTTTAATTATTTCCTATAATTAATTACTCAAATTATACAACTATCTTAGTTTCCTTATTATTTTTCAAAAGTCAGATTGAAATATCCTTATTTGATACTCACAACTTGTGTTGCAAGCCATGGTTAGAAAATCACTGCATTAATTATCTAAATCACACATTATCTTATAATCTTATGAAAAAAAATCATTATTCCATATTTCAATTATATAACAAACCACAAAGCCATTATCCTTCAATTATGCATGAATTCATTTACATTTCTTGAACTTGTTCCTCAGGGACATATTTACAAGAAATAAACTCATGGACCTCCCTTGGGCCATGGGTTGAACCCATGCCACAAAGATAACATTGTTATTCAATCAATTCCAATTAGGGGATTTACTTATCAAGTTAAGTGTTATATTTATAGAATTCAAATTTATCAAATTTGATAGTCTTGCATTCACCCATCCTTAAAAGGAATTTTGTCCTCAAAATGAAACTTAGTATGGTCAAGGTGAGTGATATCTCAACATAGCTTCAACCTTAGGGTTATCAATCCAACTGGGATATCTTTATCTAGAAAATCTTTAACAACAACTATTTATATGCAAAACTCAAAGGTTGGAACCGGAATTCAATTCCAAGAGTATACCTACAACCTTATTTGTTACATGATACTTCACTTGGTGATTACATTTTCATTTGTGACTTTAGTTTCACTTGGTGATTACCTTTTCATCTAAGTTTCCAAATTATTATATTCAGTTCCATAAAAGGGTGAGGTAATACCTCAAAACCCTGCATTGCACCATCAAGCTTAAATTAAGGTATTCCTTCTCATATGTCAATTTTTTTCTTTCTTTTGAGCATAACATGTGTCAACCCAATCTCTCTCACTTATAACAAGATGAAATAAGCATTTGGCTGTAGTACAAATACAAAGTTCATACCATTCCAAGATTAGAGATGGTATACTCTCACATTATCTTTTAGTTTTGAATTTTAGGTTGAATCACTCTCAACAATCATCCCAAACCCTGAATAATTTTTAATTCCAAAACTTTTTTTTCTTAAATTTCATTCCATCATAGAGGATAGTGACTTTTCATAATTCTTGAATTTATGCACAACTCCCTTTTATAATCTTCAAACATCATTACATGACCTCTTATATTCTTCAAATTTTGCATCTCGTGTATCATTTTCCCTAATCATTCCCTTAAGGTCTGTAGGGGTATAGGTACTTTTATAGTGATCTTTTATTGAACCTCAAGGGTCTCAAGAACTTATGGAATGCCTCTCACATTCACCCCTTTGGCCTCATGAACTCATGATGGTGTCTAATCTTGTGTCCCATGGTCCTTGGCTACACATGGATGGCTATATCTTGATTCCACGATCTTATGCACTTAGAGCATGATCACCTTGTGACCTCATATGTATTATGTACCTTTATCCCTTCTTGAACTTATGATTGACTTAGGGATCTACCCTTTCTAATGTTTAATTGATATGGCATAACTTTATTTCATTACACATTTTCTTAAGGTTTTTTATTCAACAATATTCGAGGACTTCATTTTTTGTATAATTTCTTTAAATTGAATTCCCCCCATCTCCTATGGTGCACATTATTCACTTTATTTCCCTACATTGGGATCATGTCAACCTTCCCTTCTGGGTTTGGTCCCCAATTTCTAGCCACTTCCATAGTGACTTCTACTCATGTCCCTCAGAGATGGCAACTTGGGTTCAAAGAATCATACTCAATATATGTGCTTTTAAGCTTCATATACTTAATCTTTCAAGCTCTAGGTGACACTCAAAATTGCCTCAATTCTTAAACTAATTTGTGAATCCTCCCCTCTAGGGAAGGCCCTAACCTAGGGCAAGATATAACTAATACTTGGTAATAATAAAAGATAACAAAAGCATACTTGAACAAATATGTATATTAACAAAGAGAACATGTCTTTTAGGCATATTTACTATTATATAATATATGCATTTACTACCTAAGAGTTGAATGCATCAAAGCCTTATGATTTACTACCACAAAGTTGGATCACTATCAAGTACTTTACTACCAAAGAGTTTAAGTACTTAACTTTTTAGCACTTTGCTACCCAAAAGTTGAATTGCTTAGATATAATGGAACACATATATAAAAAAAATCAAGCAAGGCTGCATACAAGAGCAAATATTTCATCCAATATCATATGCAAAGTATTTTGTACACCCAGAATACAACCATACTATATAATAGGTCAAGTAATAGGTAAATAGGACCTTGAAGAAGACAAACTTAATTACCACATATTCATCATGTCAACTACAACCACATTTGATATTTATCACGAATATTACCTCATTTCAGTTTATCATATTAGGTTGTAAACTTAATTAGAGGTTCATCTAGAGATTATCCAACTATTTCACATTATCATAATTCATGCATATGGCTAGACAACTATAGATAGAGAACTATTAAACCATTTATAAGTCTTTCATCACGTTATATTTATAAATCACATCCTAATGTTAGATCATCTTCGTACATATGTTATATTGTGTTTGTGCTAACAAACTTATATCAGTGGCTTCTCAAACATTATCAAAAAGGCTAATTGAGGTTCCCCTAACCCATTACGTGAGGAGGGTGCCACGCTCAATATCTAGTAGCTCACTCAACCCTATGAGTATTATATGCACTAGCTCTGCATTCCCTCTTTGTTCTGGGGTTCCTATATATACCTCATTAACACAGATCATCAACTTCATAAGATCGAGCCATGCAAGCACAAAACAAACAAGACCAAAACATGACATTGCATTCTCTTCATAGGTCTCCACTCATAAAGTATTCTTAACAAAGTCTTTCTATCTTTCTCCCAAAAACCACTAGAGTCATATGCAGGGAACCACCAACATGAGCATGAGGCTTCAATACTTACTAACATTCCTTACCTCCTCAGGATCTTGGGACTCCCTATCCCTCACCTAGATGGTAGGTATTCATATCATATTCACATATATGTAAGAAGACTCTTTCTCTATCTCTACAGTTTGGTCTTCCAAGGAAATCTAGGGTACAAAAAGACTACAGGAATCATGCACAACGCAACTAAACCCATTCACTTAGGATAAATATAGTTTAGGACGTATCACAACAAATATTCTCATAATTTCTCATATCTTAGAGTATAGGTTTCTGAAATTCCCCCTATAGGCCTATCTTACTTTAGAGATAACCCTATATCTAGTCCTAACACTAGAGATCCTCTCATGTATAATAAATTGAGTATCTTTCTAATTCACATATTATCTAAACTTAGCTTATCCTATATTGGAGAAGCACATATACTCGTATCGTCAAATCTTAGGTCAAAACCTCCAAACTGAAATCAAATTCTCAAATCAGACTGAGATCATCATAAATCATATTAACTCATTATATAAAATTTAGATTATATAATCTAAACTTATTTCATCTATTCCATCTATCACATATTCCAAGAAGGCTTTAGAAATATGATCTAGAACTAATCACTCTTCTAGCATGATGTCACTCACTTTCACTTAGGTGCATGACCACCTATTACACATACATTTGTGGGGACACATTTTCCTGTTAAGGTGCCTAAAAGGAGGATGGTAGACTTTCTATCCATGATATGACCTCACATGTTTAGGGTTTTTCCTCCCACATAGGACTTTTCCCATTCTTGGGTTGACCCACGTAGGTTAGGACACCAACCCTAAAAGTTGAATTCAGAGTTTCATATTTTGATCTTTTTGTAACCATTGATTGCCTATGTTTCATATGTATATTCAAAACTCTCACATGGATCACACATGCATTACTACATGTATGAGTATCCAACTTATTTTGTATCTCATCTCTCCTCTTACCCTATTAGGGTCCATATGGGTAGGATTACTATTTACCTAATGTACTACTCTTGTAACCTAGGATTAGGGTATATGTTTAGGTTAGGGACTATACCCCCACATATTAGGGTCTTATGTATCCCTTAACCCACCTAGGGTTTTCCTAGACCAACCCTAGCTCCATCTAGGGTTAACCTTACAAGGGAAAACCCATAAAACCCTTTTCTTAACTTTATCATTATTCCCACATTACATGTACATTAATTGGTGTAGGATGTCTTAATCGTACTTCTTCTCAAAAACTCTAACTTGAGGTGAGGAAGGGAGTTCCTTTTAGGGTTTATTTTATCAAGGAGAAGAGAAGTGGGTGAACTTAGAATGGGAAGCTTAGAGGAAATATTACTTTAGGCAAACCTAGGTTCTGGCGAGGCAGGTATCATATCGTCTAAACGAGTCCTTGTATAGAAACTTAATGGTGCAAAGGAAAATATTTCCAGCCCCTAAAGCCAAGATGCTTTCTAGACACCATTACCCCTAGGTTATGTCCTTATAATTCTCCTTATATTTCTAAGGATTACTTAATAATATTAAGTATATAATATTATTTGAAAATTTTGGAGCTCTGATATCAAATGTAACGACCTCACTTTTTAGTGTCCCCCAATTAAGGAAGGAACTTAAAGTTAAGATCCATTACCTAACTTACCGAGATCTAGATTTAGCAAATAACAAATAATAGCAATTAATTTCCTTTATTTCACAAATATTGTTAATAAAATGTATAAGAGACTCTTCAAAGGAGTTACATGAATTTTTGACCTAAAACTATTACATATGAGAAGAAGGGTTACATCTAATTAGTCCTCCTAAGTTAGCTTTAGTATCTTCAAATTCTTTCATGTGGTTCACTATGTCTTGTGATATCTTCATATTTGGAAGTTACATAAAATGACGACAAATAAAATGTGATCAACATATTTCTATAATGTGTATGTGGTGCAACCAATATATGTGCATGTAGGCATAACAAAATAAAACCATATCAGCAATTATTATTAAATAACTAAACATGCATTTTCTGTAATAACTTCTCCACTCGTAATTTCTCAAGCTCTATGGTATACCCTCTCACGGGGTTTTATCCCTACAGTGGACTTGTGTGACCTTCCCTTTCTGGGGCTTGGTGCCATGTTGGCCTTCCCTTTTGGGGCTTGACCTCTCGTGACCTTCCCTTATGGGGCTCGGTCATAGTCATCTCTCCAATGACTTTCTTTCTATTTTTATGGGGGTCACCACCCCATATTCAACCCTCTAGAGATAGGATTTTGGGTTCGATCAAGTTATATTCATAATAGGTGATATACATAGGGCCTTATAGTTGATAGGAAATGAATAAAAAACCAAGAATTTTAATGGCAACACATTCATTCAACTTCAGAAAAACATCAGAATTTGATAAGAGCGGCTATCCATAACTAACCACGTTTCTCGTTTCCATGAAGAAACCACGAAACATGTACTTCAAGCATATATCCAAACATCCAACCATTCAACATAATCAAATAGTATTATCTACATGTATGTATACTATAAAGTGTCACCAATCATATTCAAGGTATACTAATATAAAATATGTCCTACATTAGGGTTTAGGGTTGTCTCTGGTTTGGATAAAGAATAAGGGTGTCAAACCCTAATTCCAATGCACAATGAACCATTAGGATTTTAAGTGCATATTAATCATTGGTTGAAACCATAATTATCTGATCTATAATATCATTGTGTTATGAACACCTAGATCAGATTTTGTGCATTAGCAACATAGAAAGTTATGATCTTTGATTTCAAAACCTTTATTCGTCATTTGTATCATTAAAAGTCTAGAAACCATATTTATCATATTTATGATTATTGAAATAGAAACTCTGAGCATTTGTCAATGTTATCCTCATCATTTTGGATTCCTATTAACAATATTACGTAATATCTCAAATGTAACGATTCATTATATTCAACTTGTTAATCATAAATTCTAGTGTTTGCATGTATACACCATTGATTAAACATGTATTAGCCCTACTTTTATAACTACAATCAGAACTAGGTTTCAAACATATTTTATATGGATTCTACATCTTTTCTTGATCAATTTGATATATAATTTTAGTATCATCCCAAGTAGGATCTATACATTAATCCCAACATCACCACCACTAATGGACCGACCAATAGCTGACGCATCAGAAAAACCTTATCACTAATTGTTTCTGGCATGACTTGGGACTTGGGGAAATGACCCTAGTCCCCTATGTTTTATTCACATGATGGGGAATCCAATTTAATTGACTATATATCATCCCCTTCCTCGAGGATGGTTCAAATTAAACCCTAGGTGAGACAACTGCGAGTTGTCCTTGTTGGTTCCCAGGCTAAAAAGTATCATAGAAGCTCCACATGTCCTTTCTGGAATTGGGTAGGCTCTTCTCATAGTAGGAGGTGGTCAGAGATGGAGGGAACTAGGAGGTGTTGCAACAGAGATAGCAGGAAGAAGAGGGGGTGATGACCATACTTATGCACATCCAGTGTTGAACTTGTAGAGGCAGTATGCCCCAGAACCCTTCAAAGCTATATTTCATGTCAAAAGGTCAAGTAGGTAGATCACTAAGAGCTTCCCTCTCCATGGTTATGGTTGAAGAAGGAGATAGGGGTGTCAGGGTTTAACTGTGGTGTGTTGGGCTCTATAGGGAAGTCTAGGATGTCGGGCCCTACTGGACAAAGATTAGTAGTGCCCTTTTATAGGATGAGTGCATTACTTGTGTCTCTGCAACCTTTGCGACCCAGAAGGAGATAAGAGTTTGTTGAGGATTCCGTAGTTGAGGGAAAGGAGAATTCTTGACTTTAAAAAATATCTTTTCTTTTGATAAAACCATACATTAGGAAAGTAATTATATCCATCTCATGACAACTCCTTTAGAAACCAAACTTCAAAAATAATATATTCACACTATTATATTCTTTTGGGAAAAGGATTACTCCTTCATTAGTCCCTTATATATAAGAAACTTGGTTTCTAAGGCAAAACTAAAAGATTACCAAATAAATTATCTAGGCCACGAGATGTCTTAGAACTTTCTGTATTTTCTCCCACAATCCTATATTTGGATAATATATCCCATGCAATTAACTTGACTCTCTATCATGATCACCAAGATACTTATTTCCCTATTTTGTTTCCCAAGGACATATTTGTAAATCTTGGTTATGGAAAATTAAGTAATTCATATCCCTTCCTCATGTTTACTCTGATTGATTTCTAAATTGGATAGTTACTTTATAATCCTTTATTACTTTATTTTACCAAGTTTACCATCATATGGATACATCTAGATACCCCTTTCTCTCTCTTAAAATAAGGGAACAACATTTAATAATTACAAGTAGGTATGTCATCCTTATGAATTTTCTATAGGCTACTAGGAGAACCCTTTTGTTATGAAACTTGGAGCAAAACTAACTAGTAACCTTCCCAACTTTTATTTGATTTTTGAAATTTATTGGGATAACACTCATAGACAAAAATTTCTCTTTAAGTATTTCCTTAACTCAATTACTCACATCACATGGGAAGTCTGTTTTATCTCAAATTCTAGAATTATCTTTGGTTCCTTATTATCATTAAGTGTTCCAAAAGTCAGATCAAGATATCCTTATTTGATTCCCACAGGTTATCTTGCAATCCATGGTAATGTAATTACTCCATTAATTATATAAATCACACATTATCTTAGATTTTTTTGGAAATTTGTTCATTATTCCATATTTCCATTATATAACAAACCACAATGCCATTATGCTTCATTTATGCACGAATACCATTTTATTTTGTAAAATTGTGCCATAAGGATATATTTTCAAGCAAATAGTCTCATGGACCTCCCTTTGACCATGGGTTGAACCCATGTTGTAATGACCCATTTTCAAATTAGTCATCTAATTAGGGTTTACTTGGTGATTCCATGCTTAACTAGATTGATCATTATTTAAAACTTGGTTTCAAATGGTATTCTAAACATGATTCGTTAAACCTGATGACAAACTCTATATATTATTTTATTTCAAATACTTGAGGTTTGATAATTAAAAATCATAATCTACTAAAATTAGGGTTTTTGTAGCATATGAATACATAATTTGATAAGTATAGTGACTCGCCAAATGATTTTTAGTGTTTTATATATAATTATGATTTAGTTGAAATTTTGATATAATTTGGATAAATCCATTGTTAGTGTTCTTAAGAAATATCAGAGTTTTGAAGAATTTTATCACATGGTTGTTGGCCAAGTTTCCCCAGGACAAACTATGTCGACCATGTATTCAAATTGAAATATAAAAGTGAGGTATTTGAATTTTATCTTTTTATTAGTACATCTAATGGAACTAAAATTTTAATTGTAGCTTGGGAACTCCATTTTAGACATTTAATTAAATTTTTATAATTTTTTGGATGATTTTTGAATTCTACAGAGTGTGATGTTGGTCGAGTTTCCCCAGAACAAACTCAGTTGGCCATGCATTCTAGCTAAAAATAGCAATCTAGTATTTGATTTTTATTTATTTATTGGTAATTTTGATACATATAAATTTTAATTAAATCTCTGAAATGATATCTACTACTACATGCTAAATTTTCATAATATTTAGAGGAGTTTTGATCTATTCAGTAGACAATTTTTAATAACATGTTTTATGATAGAAAAATCTATTGAAATAAAAGAAAGTGTAAGTTGGGTCGATTTGCAATTGACCCAAGCACCTTAATTGATGTATATTAGCAACCTAGAACTCAAGGAGATCTATATTTATGACCCATTCTAGAGAAATGAAATCCTATAGAGAGGGGAGAGATACACTTTTGAGAGGAGAAAGTGGTGGAGATGTTGACCTAGGGTTTCACCATCCGAGATATGATGAAATCAAGTAATTTTAGCTTCTTTGCATAGTCTTTCATGGTGAATCTTGTCTCACATATCAAAATTCCGTCCCTTCTCTGATTTGATTTGAAATGATATTAAAGCTTCCCTTTTCTCCCTCTTTCTCTCCTAATCTCTATTTCTAGGGTTTTCGAGTTGAGAGAAGGAAGAAATGGATTCAGTTGCTAGATTTTGATTTCATTTCTAGAAATTCAGAGTTTGACCCACGTTTTTAAGGTGTTTTTCACCTTAGGTGAGTGTTTATATCCCTATTAAGCTCTGTATTTATGTTGAAAGCCTAATTCTATCTGACTAAAATATTCAGAAACCTTGCTTGTGTATATGTGATTGGGTATTGATTTGGAAAGATATTAGGGAATGAAATTCTATTGATTTTGATTATTTCTCATTTATTTTAACTTTCTTAGGTCCTGATATATTGATTGAGGATCCATGGAAAATTCTATAGATAGATGACTATGCTATTTCATGTGAATATTTCCTAAAACTCAGTCCAATGACCGATATGTTTGGGAATTGAATTGACATGTATACAATCATATTTGAATTGTAAAGAATGAATTATACAAGTGTTTTGTTGAGTCTTACTGAAATTGAATACGATACATACATAAGGATCATTATGAGGTGGTGATATTCCTTGTTTAGGGTTTGCATTAAAGGATTGAATCAAATGAGTCTATTAATCAATGTATACTTATGATTGATGGATAAAATATGTGTAAATGGAAACTAGGGGTTCCATGTGTGTAAATATCCCTAATGAACCCATGTGAACCATGATGAGATTACTAAATGATATGATTCTTATGATGTGTTGAATGAATTATGACTTCTTGAAAACCCAAGAAATTTAGTATTAAGATGAGTATGAGTAATAAAGCTAGAACTTGTATAAAATGTTGTAAATGTGATGAATTGATGAAGTGTAGGTATTAATACTTCAATTGGAGATGATGAGTCTTAATAGTATGATCTAATACTAATACAATCTATTTTACTATAAGTTATGGAGTGTTAAGTAGCCCCCACATGAATGTGGGTCCTTTTATACAAGCTACATAAGAATGGATTGTGAAGGATGATTAGAGATTATGGTATAGGAAGATGTAACCCTAATTCATTCTTTTTACCTAAAGTGAGTAGTATAATAAGGAATGATCATTGTTGATTATGAGAATGTCAATATAAGTCAATGAAATGGTACCCTTATCTAAATATAAGAAATGATATGAACAAAATGGTGATGGAAATTTAAAGATAAAACTAATAATGTTATTTAGATGGTCTTTAATCTTTTACTTTTAGTTACATGTGGCTAAACCCAAATTGAATGATGAAATATACTAGAATTTGACTTTGATGAATGTCAAAGAGAAGAGAATCATTGTATTTAAGTGAATTAAGAATGATTGGTTCCAATAATGTAATGAACATGAAATGAAAGAAGCTGAGACTAATGAATATAAAATGGAGGAAAAAGATGGGAATCAATAGATGAATCTAAGAACCTAGCTCTAACCCTAAAATGATGAGTTAAATAATGCTAAAGAATAAAAATCCCAAATAAGGGATTAAGGAATGCATATAAATGTAGTTTAATTCAATTAAAAGATGAGGTTCAAACATTTGGATTGATTTACAAGAATGTATTCTTGAATTGTGATTGTCTGAAAGAATACCTAGACTCTAAGAATGGATGATTTTGATGGACTTCAAATGATATTCAACATGGGTTCACTAGTAACCCTAATGGAAGAATGTGAAATTAAAGAAGATGAGAACTAAGAATGTTATGCATGTTTATACATGAAATTTATTTGCATATATTAAAATCGGATGGAACAAGTATATGTTGTATGATAAATCTATTCTAAGTATGATGAACGATACAAGATATCTATATGCTTTTACTATTGCTAGTTCTTTTGTCTCTGTGAATATTTTGTTAAGAACTATGATATAAAATGAACTAATAAGAAATATGTTGAGATTGAATTTAACATGTACTGATTACATTTGAGAAACAATGATGAGGGTAAATGTTGCACAATGAGATTATGTCTCGGGCTAAAAGCCCATTAATGATGTTAAACCCTGATGGGGTAAAATGTTGAAAAAGGTGATTTTTTATTAGGATGAAAGCTCATTGATGATGACTTCTATGAGATATGTGAAAATGTAAAAAATTGTATGTGTTGCAAATTGTAGATTGTTGTGCTTCTTATTTTAGTCATTGTCTTTCTTGATAAGCTTAATCCATTTCATGTTATTCTAGTTACACGAGAATACACACATATGATATATGATGTTTTGAATTTATTAAGATGAGTAAAAGGTATTAATAAAAAGTGAAATGATGAAACATCTAGTTAGGTGCCCTGAACACCATGAGTTTCCCTCGAGGACCACATTGGGGAAACAAAATGAATCTCCTTATAGAAATCAATGAATTATGAGAAGGATTTCTGGAGTGAGGACCGAGACCTTAAAGGTTAGACCACCATGATTTAGGAGTGAGTCATCTAGAGTGGCTTTGTCCCTAAATCCATGATGTGAAAGTCTACGTCTATAAGGAATAGACTCTGATGAAATGAAATATGTGAAATATGAAAATATGAGAAATGTTGTGATATATGATATACTATTTTTCTAGTTCCTATCTCGAGTATCAGAGATGCGGATGTGAGCCTCTTTAGGAAATCATAAGGTGTCTAGGGTATATTGTTGATATCTTAGGGTGGCCAACTAAATCCTAAGATAGTGACAGTGAGTCATTAACATGAGGGAAAATGAATAAAAGATGACAAGCGGTGTAGAATATGATTTGGATGTTTGTTACTTTCCTTGTATTGCTAACTCATAATTTTCCATTGTTGATTATGTTTCTTGTTGTGGAAAATAATCATTCTGTTATAGAGATTGTTTGTTTCATATTTTGATATGTTTTGTTACAAGCAATAAACGTTGGAATTTATATCCACTCTGAAGATGATTTAGATTGCTTGTCATTGATAGTATTTTTTGGTAAACATGTCTTATGTGTACTTTAGGTTCAGGACTACATGATGTGTTCCTGGTCTAGTTGGTGGAGTGTCACAAAAATAATGTTATTGTTATGTATTGATCAAAATGCTTAGATCATGACTTATTACTCATGCAGAAGGATTTTTAATCTAAACTCAGAAGTATATGTTGATTTGTTCATATACATGCTCTAAATATATTTTAACGTTACAATTGGTTTAAGTGGTTACCATATCTGTATGATTAGATTGCCATTGTAAACTAGATTTGACTTATGCTAGAACTATCTACTAGAATTTTCAATATCTACAAGTTTCTTTTGAGTTCATTATACCTAATCTGATGTCAATACATGTACCTAGCATGAGTTGGAGGTATCCGCTAACTGGGGCTCTATAAGAGTCTCATGAGGTTGTTTCTAATGTTTTAAGGTATAATGCTATCCAGTGGAGAGGTCATGACAAAGAAGGCATAAATACAAGAATCTAGATAGATTAGATTGTCCACGTACATTCTCTTTCCCAGTATGGGTAGTATATTGAGTTTGTTCTTTCATGTACATGTATATGATGTAAACTGAACTACACGTGAGTAGCATTGTTCTGAAAAGTGGTAATCGGTGTACGGGCGGAGAGGGTACCGAATAGAGTATATACGGTATGCGGGAGTATAAGCGGGAGAATATTCGGTTTTAATTGGTTTTGATTTTTTTTTAAATATTAATCATAAATATATGTAAATTATATATTGACCATATAATAATGACAATGATAAGTAATTAGAAACATTTATAAGTAATAGACTAATATTGAATTCATAAGTAGTTAGAAACATTGATGAAATTAGAGAAGAAAACATTGATAAGTAATTACAAACATTGATAAGTCATAGACTAATATCACATTAATAAGTAATTATAAACATTGATAAGTAATAGACTTATATTGCATTAATAAGTAATTAGAAACATTGATAAGTCATAGACTAATATTGCATTAATAAGTAATTAGAAACATTGATAAGTAATAGACTAATATTGCATTAATAAGTAATAGACTAATATTGCATTAATAAGTAATTAGAAACATTAATAAGTAATAGACTAATATTAGAAAAAGTAATGTAAAAAAATTATTAATAGCATTTGATTTTGAAAATCGGAGATGAATCGGCTGATTATTCCCCCGAACGGCCGATTAATCGGTTCTGGACCGATTATAGGCCGATTATTCATATTCGGAGCGGCAGACCCCCAAAACTGAATATTCGGCCGATTAGGCCGATTTTCTGAACACTGGTGAGTAGTATGATTTGCTTCTACTTTTAATGGAGTTGAATAAGAATTGTGATATCTTGATGTGATGTCCTTGATGTAACATTAGTTTATAAAAATTACAAAGAAAGAGAAAGGAAAGAAAAAATTTCTTTGTGATTTTCGTATGTTGTTTTAATCGCCTTTGTCAGGAATTTGTTATTTTGCTTCATAATATGGATCTAGTCATAGTGATTCTCTCTAATGGTTGCCAGTTATGCTGATCAAAAGAGAGGTCCCCAGACATGCCAAAAAGATAACATTATTATTCTATCAATTACAATTAGGGAGTTTACTTATCAAATCAAGCATTATATTTATAGAAGTGGAATTTATCAAATTTGAGGATCTTACACAAGTTGTATTGTCAGAGCTAGAGTTATAACTGTTATATTCTAAACATGACATTTCATGTCCTATGCTAGTGTTCTCATTCTTAAGTTGCATTACTTCTTGAGATTTGAGAAGGGAAGTTAGCAGTTGGAGCTATCATATCATCTAATTGATTTTACTTCCCCATCTAGCTACTCTAGGTTGGGGAGAAGGCTTAGGGGGTGGGGGGAGTGATAGACACCTTACCATACTTTGTGTCTGGGGTACTTCACTTAATTTACTCTGCCGTCTTAGGCTTTGGTGGTATTTATCATGCACTTCTTGGGCCTGAAACTCTTACAAGATTATAGTGTCATTTATGTTGCAACAATAAAAAAATACATCTTCACGTAAAGAAGATTTGTGTTGAACCAGATTGTTGTGACTTTCTTCATCCACTTTCTTTAGTAATATCTTCTCGCACTTGTTTGCATTTATAAAGTCTGAGAAGACAAATGGCTCCCTTAGAGGAACGTTAGTAGGAATATGTTCCTTGAAAGGAAGTAACTGCTAATAAAATATTACGTCTCGAGAAGTAAACTCTATTAGTTGATATATACAAACATTGTTAGCCTTCGTATGTTTTGTTATAACCCAAAAACATATAGGGTAATGAACGAGGTTCAATCTTATGCTTACTATAAGCATGGAAAACTTAGGCACCCAAAGGATCTAAGCATCTCATGATATGGATTTTTTTAATAATTTCTTCATAGGAAGAATATAACCATGAGATTTAGATGGTATCATGTTAATTATATATGTTACAGAGGAAAAATCTTGAACCCAGAAATGTCTTGGTACATTTTCATGAAATGTCATAGTAAGTCCAAGCTCTACTATATGTTTGTGTTTTGCTTCAATAGAGCCTACTAGTTCAAGTGTGTAAGGACATGCAAGTTTTGTAGAATACCCTATTATTGACACATATTAAAAATCTTGGATTATGGGAGCCCTCATAGATACTAATAACTCCAAACACATCTTAAGTGAGAGTTTTCGTAATCCAAGCTTTGATCAAATGATCTTTTCCCATCCACATAGAGTGATTAGGGTTAGGGTTGACATTTGCCTCATCATCTATAAGGACGTTTGGAGGTTGTTTCTTTGTGTTGTCTATGAATGATTCAAGCAAATTGCTCTGAATGATTATTCTTATATGTACCTCCCAATACTTATAGTTGGATTTGTTAAGATTGAGCAACACGAAGTTTGAGATCTCAAGCCCTGCTGGATACATATACTTCATCGTGACCATCATCAACAAATTTCCTTCAGCATTGTTGCAATGACATACATAGTTGACAATGATGTAGCAGCTGACAACATGAGAGAGGAGATTGAAGCTTTGGTACCAAATTAGATCCAAGATTTAGAGGAGGAAACCCTAGAATTGAGATCTAGGGTAAGAACATGAGATTAATTTGAAGGGAGAGAAGTGCATATAAGAGGGAATAGAAAAACACAAGTGGTGTGGAGAATCAACTTTTTATTCAAACAAAAAGATGTTGTGCAACCAGACCATGTGACTATGTGTGATATATATACATGAGGTGGGTTGGGTCTTACAAGACTTGGATCGTAAGCAACCAAATGCATATGTAACACATACCATGTATATTTCTCATGACAAATACATAAGCAAAGTCACTTGTACTAGGAAGGTTATCTAATACCTTCTACCTCCTTCGACTTTTTCCTCTTAGACTACTGATTGGCTCTTTGTATGGCATCCTCTAATGTTTTATCCTGCATACCTTCTATTTTAATTTTTTTTCTTATACCAGATCTTTTGTCTCTTCGGTGTTTCTGTGACTGGTCCATCACTTAACCTCTTGAGGCTCGATGACTCCTATATGTTAGGTTCATCTCTACCCCTATTCAGGGCCCTAAACTTGTTATTCTTATTGATTGTATATGTCCCTTTCTTCTTTTTTCTGACCATCTTTCTCTTTTTATGCATACATAATATGAATTTTGCAGCCAAAATATAGTTTCCAACAATACTCCTCTTCCACACACTTCACCCCATCTTATTCCCTTTTCTCGGTAGTTTTGTTAGTAGGCTTTTTTTGCACTTTCTTCGTTGAAAGATTAGTCACTGGCATCATGCCCAAACTATATCACTCAAAGCATGTCTGGTAGAGTTTCACGCTCCCCCTTTAATTCATACCCATTGATGAATACTATAAGTTTTATGGGTATCATGGTATCTATTTTTACGGAAAGCATGAGAACTTACGACGTGAGTAGTTCTCAGTTTGCACGTCCACCTTGATTAATTTCTCACAGACTTGACCAATCTTCTCAAATACAATTTTTTTATATAGGTGAATTAGTAGATCTGAAACTCTTATCAATGTGTCAATTTTGGTTGGGGTTCCATTTGAAAGATCTAGAGAGGGGTGAATGGAGTTTTATAATAATTTTAATCAAATTAAAAGTGCAATGAAAATAAAAGAGGCAACCATAAGAGAGACATAATTTAGAGTGGTTTCGTCTATGACGTCAGTCCACTACTCAGTTGTTGTCAACTGGAATTTACAACAAACAATTTTATTAATTCATTTGTTAGGACAAATTACAAAATAGTTGTTGTAACTAAACTCTCTTCTTTACTGGCCACACCAACCAAACATCTTCTTTTACAGACTCCCAAAGCACTGCCAGACATGAAAGAGAACCATATGCACCTCTTCTTTTGCGGATTCCCAAAACCGCCAGACAAGGAAGAGAACCGAATGTCACCTCTTCTTTAACGGACAAAGGAAGAGCACCTTCTCCTTCAGGATTCTAGACAGACTTCTCTACCAGAAGTAGTCCAACCACAATTACAGATAACAGAAATAAGATGGAAGAAAAGATTACACCAAGTAAGCTCCACAATGTACTTATAAAATCAAGCTTATCCACAAAGGATGTATCAGGTGTGAGTGGTGGTAGGCTAAGCTAAGACAAGGACACAAAAGTATAAAAGTGTTGATGTGGATGCTTTGCAAGTGGGTTACTACAGTTCTTGTTTCTTAAGATGTAATGTATGCAAGTACGCAAGTGTGTTTTGGGATGCCCCTAGATCACTACTATTTATATAATGGAGTACAAGTAGCTAGGACATCTTTGGAGAGAGTTGTAACATACTAAAACTCAGGGTCTTCCCTGCAATTTACCCACTTTTGAGCTTTCCTTTTTCCTTTTAGTCCATTTGGACCTTTTTCATAAATTTCCCATCCTTTTGGATCATTCTTGGACTCCTTGTGCAATTTAAGCACAATCTGAGGTTGAAATTACTATTTACCCTCATTGATGTAAATTGAGGGGTGTTTGCACAAATAACCCACATTAGGAGATAAGTTAGGGTTAATTATGTAATTTGGTCTTTAATGGGATTATATAGTAGATTATATTTAGTTGGAGCTTTTTGGATAAATATATTATTAATAATGTGTATTTGAGTTCATATATGTGTATATTAACCTTTATTATTTCTCTCTCCTCGAAATATGATTTTAATTCATATTAATATGCTATTTTGTTGAGAAATGGTTGTTTGTACCCTAATGTGTTTTATATATCGAGATTACTCACATGTTTCTCATTAATAAGCTTTTTCATATAACTCCTTGATTTTAATATATTATTATACTCTTTTATGAGCCATATATTTATTAATGGCCATATTATGCATTAAACGAGAAAGTGATTGCATAGCATTGTTCTAGACTTTATTATCAGCCTATGGTTCAAATTTGGCGTTATTTGGAGTTGATTTGACCCTTCAAATCCTTTTTATTAGCTTTCAATATAGTATAACTATAATGCTTTAATCGCATGTCATTTATTCGATCTGTAACACTAAGGTTTGGGTTATTTTTTGCTGTCACGCGTTACTGGTTACTTGCGCAATACATGGACCGTTGATCTGTGATCAAACGGTGGGGGAATCAACCCCTTCCTCTAGCCGTTTCGCGAGTCTGGGAGCAGACCCGACCGCCGGGCTCCCGATCTCGTTCTCTCTCTGTGGTTGATCTTTTCGCACGATTCCTTGTCCGTTGGTTTCGTCTTAACGATCCAGATTGAATGAGCCCTAGCTCATCATCTACCTCGCCGTTTTCGTGAAACGCCCAATCGGGGCCTCCTTCTCTTCCTTGTCGTGGAGTTGTAGTAAGGGCTAGTGCCCTCCTCACGCCCATATAAGGAAGTAGAAACAACCCCCGGGCTCCGAGCCTTCCATCTCTTCCTCCAATTTGTCCCGAGCTACCCCCTATCTCCCCAACCTACCCCGTCTTCTTCTCCGGTGACCTCGACCTGCAGCTTGTACCTCCGGTCACCTCCCATCAATTCCTTGCGTGGTAAGCACCTAGGGCCTTGTCTCTACCTCCTCCCGCTCTTGGTTTTCTCTGTGGATGCCCCAACCGATGCGTCCTATAAACTCACCGTCGAGCTCCGCCGCCACCTGCTACATTGGGTTTTCGAGGTCCTCCACCTTCGCTGACGCCCGTTTCTGGCTCATCTCGACCCCACGAACTCGAGAGCAGTGTTAGTTTAGGAGTGTGTACTCATTTTGTTTATGATTCGATCAACCTCTTTTTCTCCTTCTCTGTTTCTCGGCCGCCACCTTGTCTTTGGGGTTCTCTCTGCGGCCAACGATTTTGCTTGATTCTTCAGCCTCGTCAGGACCCAGCAGAGTCGAGGGAAGTACTCCCAGGTACTGAACGACCGCTGGAGGCTGGAAGTCCAGGGTCTGCTCCTGGTTGAGGCGTGGAGAGTCTGCTCCATCGCGCCATTGTTGGGCTGGGAAGAAACCCGACCCCAAAATGACCAGGATACCCTCGCCCCTGTGAGTTGCCAATTGAGCTGCCATGGGCATTATTGTAACTCCGCTATGGTTTTGTATACTCGGGCTGCGAGTTCTTGTTATTCCTGTATGACCGATTTGCCCTCGTAGTTTTAATTGATTTGATTTAACAAGCAAGGGTATTTTGGTCCTTTCCTCTATTATTTACATCGAAGTGTATTTTGATTTGAATAACTGTCACACTATAGTTTTCCTAATTTCTGATTGGTCAGATTTACTTAATTCATAGTAAATCAACCATTGGTCAGAAAAATATGAATAAATAGTCGATGGAAAGGATTTTTAACGTACAATCTGATTTTATGATTTTTGAGACCTGATTCTCAAGGGTTTTCCAAAGTTTGCTTTGATTGGCATTTTTAGTATGTTAAATGTTTTAAAATACATAATTAATTCATTTTAACTCTGTTTTATATAATAAAATATGTTTTCTTAATCAGGAGATTATGAGTAATCGTTTGGACTTGGTTTTGAACTCTAAATCGTAGTTTTGTAAAATTAGGGTTTTTCCTATGATTTATGTCTTTATATATATTAATACATGTGTTATGTTTATAACTAGGATATTATGGGATGGTGATACTATCTGTTTGGTGGATATGATGGTAATGTATTTAATCTAAGGTATGTGAGCCCTATTTCAGTATGTGTACCCTATTGTGTATGTGTAGCCTAATTTAATATGTGCACCCTATTTTAGTATGTGGACTCTATTTATATATGTGAATCCTATCTAAGATGAATGTGGAATGTATATTGTGCAATCAACCTACTCTTCAGTTGGGATCTTATCCAACCCTACGTTAAAGTTGTGCTAGCCTTGTAACCCTTCTAATTGCATTTATTGGCTCTTTACTTATTTTATGCTTCTAATGCCTTTGTGGCTCATTCATTTGAATTATGTGAACCTTGCTACTACATATGTTGCCTCCTTTACATGGAAATGTTGTAATCTTGTTATTGCCTATGTTGGCTTATCCCTTTGAAATATTTGGAACATTGTATAATGTTGATGCTTGTTGACTCTTTTACTTCTTGGAACTCTTGGATATGGTTGTGACCTATGATGGTCTTGTTATTTATTTATTTGGGTTTTATTCCCAATGCTATGATGTTATTTTGTTCTACTTTTCACTATGCTGCCAAGTGAATGTTTATGCATGATATAGTTATTGGCCAATTGACAATGTAGTGTACATGAGTACAAACCACCCACAGGGCACTGAGGTTTTAGTCCTCCTGCCGGGCACTGGGGTTTTAGTCCCCCTGTCATTTTATATATTAGGCACTGGGGTTTTATTCCCCCTGCCACTTTTTAGGCACTGGGGTTTTAGTCCCCCTGCCATTGGTGAGGTCTGGTAGGTGCCTCACCCTACATTGAGAGGACGTTGAGTCATAATTTATATTCATGCAAATGTGATAATTGTTGATATTTAAATGTGGCAGTTTTTCTCTCTCATATTCATATATTTGTCTCATTTCTTTTGAAATCTCTTATTGTGGAGAATCTTTTATATTGTAAAGATTTTTATTATTATTTGTCCTATTCCTTTTTATTAACACATACCTTGTTTTATCTTTCTCTTTCTGGATGACCCCAACCATCCAGGATAGGATCAGAGTGTGCATGGAAGCTTGGTGAACCCAAAGCTAAGGATAGGATAAGAAGAAAGGAATATATAGTTGGAGTGATCATAGTTGCTTTTATGTTATATAGTTGTTTGTTTGGAGACAATGTTGCATTAGTCTAAGTCTTCCTCTACCTAGATCCTTGTAGTTTCTTGTATAAAGTTGTACTCCCATTTGGGAAATTTTATAATGTACTCTTTATACATTTTGAATAAAGTCAAGATTTAATTCTTCCGCTGCCACACCATTGGTGTTTTTGTTTATCATGTTTTTAGTAGAGACTTTGGGTCTTTACAACATGGTATCAGAGCATCAAGGTAGTCGGATTCTTGACTAGTTCAAAATTGTCTCCTAGATAGAACCCTTATCTTATATAGTTTCCCTTTAGTTAGTTTTTCACCTTAGAGTTGACCTAGCATGAAAGTTTGATTTAGGATTATAATAATTTCATATTAGAAATAAAATTTTTCAACTTTTTGGTGAATTGTCTAATTGAGTAACTATTAGAGCAAGAAGTTGAAGTGATGGTGTCTAGAAAGGGTCAGAGCTTAGGGGCTGGCAATATTTTCCTCCGCCCCACTAGCTTGGTCACGAGGACTCCTGAGCTCATATGACTTGGCCTGGCCTGATCTGAAACGGACAGCTCGAACTAGTCTACCCTTAGACATATTGCCTTATTGTTGAATAACCTTAGAATCCTTGTATGATGATTTGATTTCTTTCCTCAAACAAAAATCATCTAGTAATCCCTAAGTATCTTATGTGAGCCTTAGATTTCCATGTTTAAGGTTTGGTGTACCCTATGCTATACCTTGAGTTTAGAAGATAGAGTTTAGTAAGTCTTTTAATGTTGGATCTTATACCCTTAGAATAGTTTGACTTAGTCAACCCTTTAAGAGGAATGGTAGTACCTTGATAGATTTTGGAGTTGTTGATTTCGAGGACGAAATCCTCTTTAGGGGGTTGGAATCCCTCAATGCCTTGAAATCAAGTAACCATAACTCCTTAGACATGGGAATAGAGAGCTTATGTGTTTAGAGTTTAATAAACCTAATATATTTGTAATTCATCTTGTTTTATAACTAATGGATAAGTCATGTAATCCATATGCTTGAACCTTAATATACTCTTGATGCACATAATCATTAATTGTTCATATGTGGATATACATAGTTTTGATTAAGTCACCCTAATGGTAAAATGTGTATGATACACCCTTAGGATGATTTATCATGTTATGGTCATGTTGACCTAAACCCTAGGATGTAATCATCTAGCCTTGACAACATACATATATATACCCTTCATGCCTTTCTTGACACATTAGTGACATTAGGTGTCATTTCATGATATACCTTAATGCATGTAAATGGATTATAATCACTTAATCATATTTGTGACCTAATCATCAACAAATGTTAGGCATAGCACCTTGTTGACTAAAATACATCTCATTGATCATCTTATTGGTTTATGAATAAAATCAGTAATATGATAATGAGTAATTTGATTCATATAATGTGATGTTAATGCATAGTAATTAGTGTTGTGAGAGAAAATGATTAGTGATGTCATGGATATGAGTATGTTAGATGTTGTGATAATATGTTCCTTGGAGATAAGCCATACACCTTTAGTCTTGTTATTAGATTAATAATTTGTTGGATAAAATTATATGGCATAATCCCACATGATGTAGTTAATGGATAATAATATTGAGTTATTTAGGTTTTTAACCTAATGCATTAATATATGTTGTAATGGCTTTGTAAACCCTAATTATGCTTAAAACCCTGATGAGGGAAATCCATAAGATATAATATTGAGATATAATTGTTTTGGATAAAACGTGGCACAAGTGATAATATAATTGATATGCTGCCTTTTCATGATAGAGTTTATGCAACAAGATGTTAGTTTGAGTTTGATAAAAGGCTATAGGTTTTGTGGAAACCTTAGTAACACCTGACTTATGTAGATTTTGTGTTGTACCCTAGATTAAGGGTTATAACCTAGTGTTTAAGGTTGGGATGTTACACACTCACCCTCTATTTCCTCTTGTTGTGATTTCGGGGACGAAATCCTCTTTAAGGGATGGTGTGCTGTAACATACTGAAACTCAGGGTCTTCCCTGCAATTTACCTACTTTTGAGCTTTCCTTTTTCCTTTTAGTCCATTTGGACCTTTTTCATAAATTTCCCATCCTTTTGGATCATTCTTGGACTCCTTGTGCAATTTAAGCACAATCTGAGGTTGAAATTACTATTTACCCTCATTGATGTAAATTGAGGGGTGTTTGCACAAATAACCCACATTAGGAGATAAGTTAGGGTTAATTATGTAATTTGGTCTTTAATGGGATTATATAGTAGATTATATTTAGTTGGAGCTTTTTGGATAAATATAATTATTAATAATGTGTATTTGAGTTCATATATGTGTATATTAACCTTTATTATTTCTCTCTCCTCGAAATATGATTTTAATTCATATTAATATGCTATTTTGTTGAGAAATGATTGTTTGTACCCTAATGTGTTTTATATATCGAGATTACTCACATGTTTCTCATTAATAAGCTTTTTCATATAATTCCTTGATTTTAATATATTATTATACTCTTTTATGAGCCATATATTTATTAATGGCCATATTATGCATTAAACGAGAAAGTGATTGCATAGCATTGTTCTAGACTTTATTATCAGCCTATGGTTCAAATTTGGCGTTATTTGGAGTTGATTTGACCCTTCAAATCCTTTTTATTAGCTTTCAATATAGTATAACTATAATGCTTTAATCACATGTCATTTATTCGATCTGTAACGCTAAGGTTTGGGTTATTTTTCACTGTCACGCGTTACTGGTTACTTGCGCAATACATGGACCGTTGATCTGTGATCAAACGGTGGGGGAATCATCCCCTTCCTCCAGCCGTTTCGCGAGTCTGGGAGCAGACCCGACCGCCGGGCTCCCGATCTCGTTCTCTCTCTGTGGTTGATCTTTTCGCACGATTCCTTGTCCGTTGGCTTCGTCTTAACGATCCGGATTGAATGAGCCCTAGCTCATCATCTACCTCGCCGTTTTCGCAAAACGCCCAATCGGGGCCTCCTTCTCTTCCTTGCCGTGGAGTTGTAGTAAGGGCTAGTGCCCTCCTCACGCCCATATAAGGAAGTAGAAACAACCCCCGGGCTCCGAGCCTTCCATCTCTTCCTCCAATTTGTCTCGTGCTACCCCCTATCTCCCCAACCTACCCCGTCTTCTTCTCCGGCGACCTCGACCTGCAGCTTGTACCTCCGGTCACCTCCCATCAATTCCTTGCGTGGTAAGCACCTAGGGCCTTGTCTCTACCTCCTCCCGCTCTTGGTTTTCTCTGTGGATGCCCCAACCGATGCGTCCTATAAGCTCACCGTCGAGCTCCGCCGCCACCTGCTACATTGGGTTTTCGAGGTCCTCCACCTTCACCGACACCCGTTTCTGGCTCATCTCGACCCCGCGAACTCGAGAGCAGTGTTAGTTTAGGAGTGTGTACTCATTTTGTTTATGATTCGATCAACCTCTTTTTCTCCTTCTCTGTTTCTCGGCCGCCACCTTGTCTTTGGGGTTCTCTCTACGGCCAACGATTTTGCTTGATTCTTCAGCCTCGTCGGGACCCAGCAGAGTCGAGGGAAGTACTCCCAGGTACTGAACGACCGCTGGAGGCTGGAAGTCCAGGGTCTGCTCCTGGTTGAGGCGTGGAGAGTCTGCTCCATCGCGCCATTGTTGGGCTGGGAAGAAACCCGACCCCAAAATGACCAGGATACCCTCGCCCCTGTGAGTTGCCAATTGAGCTGCCATGGGCATTATTGTAACTCCGCTATGGTTTTGTATACTCGGGCTGCGAGTTCTTGTTATTCCTGTATGACCGATTTGCCCTCGTAGTTTTAATTGATTTGATTTAACAAGCAAGGGTATTTTGGTCCTTTCCTCTATTATTTACATCGAAGTGTATTTTGATTTGAATAACTGTCACACTATAGTTTTCCTAATTTCTGATTGGTCAGATTTACTTAATTCATAGTAAATCAACCATTGGTCAGAAAAATATGAATAAATAGTCGATGGAAAGGATTTTTAACGTACAATCTGATTTTATGATTTTTGAGACCTGATTCTCAAGGGTTTTCTGAAGTTTGCTTTGATTGGCATTTTTAGTATGTTAAATGTTTTAAAATACATAATTAATTCATTTTAACTCTGTTTTATATAATAAAATATGTTTTCTTAATCAGGAGATTATGAGTAATCGTTTGGACTTGGTTTTGAACTCTAAATTGTAGTTTTGTAAAATTAGGGTTTTTCCTATGATTTATGTCTTTATATATATTAATACATGTGTTATGTTTATAACTAGGATATTATGGGATGGTGATACTATCTATTTGGTGGATATGATGGTAATGTATTTAATCTAAGGTATGTGAGCCCTATTTCAGTATGTGTACCCTATTGTGTATGTGTAGCCTAATTTAATATGTGCACCCTATTTTAGTATGTGGACTCTATTTATATATGTGAATCCTATCTAAGATGAATGTGGAATGTATATTGTGCAATCAACCTACTCTTCAGTTGGGATCTTATCCAACCCTACGTTAAAGTTGTGCTAGCCTTGTAACCCTTCTAATTGCATTTATTGGCTCTTTACTTATTTTATGCTTCTAATGCCTTTGTGGCTCATTCATTTGAATTATGTGAACCTTGCTACTACATATGTTGCCTCCTTTACATGGAAATGTTGTAATCTTGTTATTGCCTATGTTGGCTTATCCCTTTGAAATATTTGGAACATTGTATAATGTTGATGCTTGTTGACTCTTTTACTTCTTGGAACTCTTGGATATGGTTGTGACCTATGATGGTCTTGTTATTTATTTATTTGGGTTTTATTTGCAATGCTATGATGTTATTTTGTTCTACTTTTCACTATGCTGCCAAGTGAATGTTTATGCATGATATAGTTATTGGCCAATTGAAAATGTAGTGTACATGAGTACAAACCACCCACAGGGCACTGAGGTTTTAGTCCTCCTGCCGGGCACTGGGGTTTTAGTCCCCCTGTCATTTTATATATTAGGCACTGGGGTTTTATTCCCCCTGCCACTTTTTAGGCACTGGGGTTTTAGTCCCCCTGCCATTGGTGAGGTCCGGTAGGTGCCTCACCCTACATTGAGAGGACGTTGAGTCATAGTTTATATTCATGCAAATGTGATAATTGTTGATATTAAAATGTGACAGTTTTTCTCTCTCATATTCATATATTTGTCTCATTTCTTTTGAAATCTCTTATTGTGGAGAATCTTTTATATTGTAAAGCTTTTTATCATTATTTGTCCTATTCCTTTTTATTAACACATACCTTGTTTTATCTTTCTCTTGCTGGATGACCCCAACCATCCAGGATAGGATCAGAGTGTGCATGGAAGCTTGGTGAACCCAAAGCTAAGGATAGGATAAGAAGAAAGGAATATATAGCTGGAGTGATCATAGTTGCTTTTATGTTATATAGTTGTTTGTTTGGAGACAATGTTGCATTAGTCTAAGTCTTCCTCTACCTAGATCCTTGTAGTTGCTTGTATAAAGTTGTACTCCCATTTGGGAAATTTTATAATGTACTCTTTATACATTTTGAATAAAGTCAAGATTTAATTCTTCCGCTGCCACACCATTGGTGTTTTTGTTTATCATGTTTTTAGTAGAGACTTTGGGTCTTTACAAGAGTCTAGAGGGTTCTAAGGGGTCAACTAGCTGTTTGGACAGAATTAATTTAGGTGCAATGGTTAGTTTGATTGGAATAAATTTTTGTTGCAAAAAGTTCTTCATTCGATAATTTTCTCAACCAGATATATCTCATTCGACAAGTTTCTCGACCGAGTCTATGTTGTATGTGCAAGCACTCCAATGGATATATGTCTGCCTGACTTCCTAGTCAAAGTGTTGCAACAGCTATATCTCAATCGACAAAGTTTTTCACCGAATGTATTTCAATCCACTAAGTATTTGACCAGAATTGACTCAATATTTAATGTGAGATTTTGGTTGCATGAGTCCTAGACCAAACGGTGTCTCGTTCGACAATATTCTCAGCCAACTAAATCTCAGTCTACAAAATCTTCGATTGACCAGCTATAAAAGATGGATAACTTTTGGAAAAATTTATCTAATGATTTTTCTAGTGTGACTTACCTATTCAAGACACTTGGTATTGACATATGAGAGATTTTAGAATAGGTGGGGTTGGTCCATAGATTGATTTTACATGATTTTTACAAATTTATACATTTGAAATACAAATAAATATATATGAACAATTATTCAAACAATTGATGTTCCAACCTTGATTTGCTAGGAGGTTCCTGAAACACTAGAGTAGCATGTTAAATCCACAAGTAAGAAATATTTGCCATCATCAAAAGAGAAGATATGCTAATGTCTAATTTAGACAACAATCTCTCCCTCTCTAAAGATGGAAAACATTTCAGATTATAAGACAAAACTCAAAAAGAAATATTCATAACTTCGTGAAATTTTCCTTGAGTATCTAAAAAATTTGTGCATATTTACATTTGAGAGGTATGGAACATATCATCCATCTATCAAAGTAAAGTACAACGATTAATGTATGGAAGTGTCTCGTAACTTTACATGAAAGCTCAATTCACAAGCTCAACGAAATAAGTTTTTTCTTAAAAATATTTCTCCCCATTTGTCATCTCAAAAAGGTAAACATTATGATGATAAGATGACTCCCCATGAGTGAGATACTCCCCCTTAATATGATATGTATAAAACAAATGTCAAATTTAGTCATATGATCGAGGAACATTAAAAGGTTGTCTATTTGCCAATGGAAGGAATGTTAAATCATTTATGACAAAAAGATCCCATAATGTGGAAAAATATATAACATAATCTAAACCAATGGTCAGGAATGTTAAGTCTGCCATGATGTAGAGATGCCATAAAGTACGAAAAAAATCTCAAAATTAGACATCGCATGATGTATTTTGAAAAATGTCCAAAACTTCAACCTTCACGATAAATCATTCATACCAGATAACATCATTGTGAAAAGATATCAAAATGCACATACTTAAGATGAAAAATATATAATTTGTCTTGTATAACTCAAAGTTGTTCCAAAGTAAGACGTTTTGTGAAAATATCGGCCAATGAATTTCAGGTATCAACATGGTGAAGACAAATGTGATTTTTAGCAATGTGATCGCAGAGAAAATGATGTCAAATTTCAACATGTTTTACTCAACTATGTAAAATAGGAATATGTGCTAAATTTATGGCATTAGTATTATCACAAAAAATTAGAGTTGATGATAAAGAAAAACTATAGTCATTAAGCACTTGTTGCATCCATAATACTTGTGCACTAAAATTAGAGTTGATGATAAAGAAAAACTATAGTCGTTAAGCACTTGTTGCATCCATAATACTTGTGCACAACAAGAGCCATTTGTCATTATTTAGCCTCGATGGTCGATAAATTAATGGTATTTTGTTTCTTACTAAACCAAGAGATAAGTGATTTTTTGAGCAAGAAACAACCACCACTAGTACTTTTATAATCAAGACGACAACCAGTATAATCAACATCAGTATAGGCTTTAAGGTCAAAAGGTTAATCTCTTAGATATCAGATGCCATAGTCAATTATACAATTTAGATATCTCAAAATTCTCTTAACAACAACTAGGTGATATTTCATAAGATTGGATTGAAAACGAGCACATAAACCAACGGCAAATGTAATATTAGGTCTAGAAATTAAATCTAACAAGCTACCAATCATGCCTCTATATCAATAATTGTTAGTAAGTTCACAATTTTCATCCTTATCAATTTTTGTTGAAGTACCCATAAGAGCGGATGCATGTTTACAATTTTCCATATTAAAGTATTTTAGAAGTTCTTTTATATATTTTTATTGGTTGATAAAAATACCATGATGAGTTTGCTTTATTTGAAAACCCAAGAAAAATGTTAACTCACCCATGAGACTCATTTCAAATTTCTTTTTTATGATATCACTAAATTGTGTGCAAAGTGATTCATTTGAAGCACCAAAAATGATATCATCGACATATATTTGAACAATAAGAAAATAAGTCATACTTTTTGATAAATAATGTAGGATTCAATTTTCCCATAGAAAAATAATTTTTAAAAGGATAATTTTAAGACTTTCATACAAATTTCTAGAGTCTTGTTTTGAAAAATATAGTACTTTCTTTAACTTATAGACATGATCAATATGTGTTGGATCCTCAAAACCAAGCGGTTGGGCAACATAAACTTCTTCTTGAATCATTCCATTTAAAAATGCACTTTTAACATCTATTTGAAAGAGTTCAATGTTTTTATGTGCATCTAGAGCTAGTAGCATTGAAATTGATTCAAGTCTAGCTACTGGAGCATATGTTTCATCAAAATCAATTCCTTCTTGCTGATTATACCTTTGAGAAACTAATCTAGCTTAGTTTCTAACAACTTCCTTGTTTTCATTTAGTTTGTTACAAAACACCCATTTAGTTTTAGTAATGGTTTTATTTTGTAATCTAGGAACTAAATCCCATACATCATTCTTAGTAAATTGATTTAATTCTTCTTGCATGGAAATTATCCAATAATTATCTTTCATAGAGTCATCAACTTTTTTGGGTTCAATCATGGATACAAAGGTGATGTTAGTCGTATCTTGAAAAGATGATCTAGTTTTCATTTTATAAAAATGATTACTAATAATATGATATTGTGGATGGTCGTTGATTATTCTTAGAATATGCTGATGTAATTCTTCATTTTGATCTTGACTTTGTTCATTTTCACCATTTTCAACATCTTTAGGTGATATGGTTAAATCTTTGATTACTAATGGAAGATCTTTTTCTACTTCATTGTTTGTTAGATTTTCATGAAAAGTTACATGAATTGATTCTTCCACATTCTTAGAGACAATGTTATAGATTCTATAGGTCGTACTTGAGGTTGAGTAACCTAACAAGAATCATGTTTGTGATTTAGGATCAAATTTGTCTCTATCCTCTTTGGTGTTTAAAATATAGCAAGGTGTTCTATAGATATGAAAATAATCCACTCTTGATTTCTTAGAGAAGAGAATTTCATAAGGAGTCTTTTTAATTTGGAGATTAATTGAGGTTCTATTTTGAATAACATGCTGAATTAACGGCTTCAGCCCAAAACGTTTTAGGTGTATTATGTTCTAAAAGCATAGTTCTAGCCATATTTTGCAAAGAGCAATTTTTCCTTTCAACTATAACATTTTTTCATGGAGTTCGAAGAGTAAAACAAAATGTGAGTGTATCCCTTAGATGAGAAAAATTCTTCAAAAACATGATTTGCAAATTCTCCCCCGTGATCACTCCTAATGGTGCTAATTTTATTTTGAAGTTGATTTTCAATTTTTTAGTAGAACTTAATAAATATTTTAATAGTATCACTTTTACGAGAAAGAAAATGTACCCAAAAAAATCTAATGTATTCATCAACAATAGCAAAGTAGTACTTCTTTCCATCCATAAATTGAGTTCTCATAGGTCCAAACAAGTCCATATGTATGAGTTCAAGAGGCCTAGAAGTACTAAGGAGTTTTTTTTGCTTTAAAAGAAAATTTAACTTGTTTTCCTAAGTTACAAGGTTCACAGTTTTCAAAATTTTCAAAAGAGATTTTAGGCAAATCACGAACTAGATCATAATTAATTTTCTAATAACATGATTCTAGCACATCCTAATCTTCTATGCCATAAATTTTGATCATCATTTGCAATAAGACATTTTCCAACAATTGATTTCTTAGAGTTAGGCCTAAGAATGTAAAGATTTCCTACTCTTTTTCCTTCATGTACTACATTATATATGTCTTCTTCAAGCAGCTTGCAACAAGTTTTATTAAAGAACACATCATATCCACTATCACATAATTGACTAACACTTAGCAAGTTATGGTGCAATCCATCTACTAGTAATACATTTTTCATTGTGAGATTAGTTCCAATATTACCTATCCTAGTGATGGCTCCTTTTATGTTGTCACCAAATGTGACTAATCCTCCCGTTTTCTTTTTGAGTGATTTGAAAGCATGTTTGTTTCTAGTCATATGTTTAGAGCATCCACTATCAATCACCCAATCCTTCAATAGATGGTTTTTGGTACCCAAGTAGAGTCCATGATGGTTATTTAATAGAGTAAATATGCAAATAACTTATATTTATTGAGCTAGAAATTTTCTATAGGAAATTTCAAATGAATCTAAAAGATATGCAAATGAGTATCAAATTAGTGTTGAGATGAGACATAAATATTTATCAAATTAAGAATAAGTCCAATCTCAACATGTTCCTATAATTCTAAGTTGGGTTTTTAGGGACCCAAACCATGCCAGTTGCTCCTTTCATTCTATATTCACATGAAAAGGAGTAGTGACCAAAGTGTTGGCAATAATGACATGAGATATAAGATATTTCAATTTTCTTTTCAACAACACTATTTTAGGGCACATATATAGTTCTAGCCTTTGGAGCATATGTCTTTTTAGTTCTAGGCATATGTGATGGTTGATTCTTTGGCACATATCCTAAACCACTTCTCCCTATTTGTTTAGAAGTATTAACTAAGATGCTATCAAGAATTGTTCCTTGCATTAACCTAGAAACTTGTTTTTACAAATCAAAATTTTCAGCAATATTCTTATTTAGATCTAAGTTCAACAGAGCATGATATGAAAATAAAGCATATTTTTCCTTTACCAATGCATCATAATCTAAATGATTGCACATAATAGGTTGACTTTCATAATCATTAAGTTTAGCAAGCATGTCAACCTTTTCTTGAGAGAGAAGACTATTGTTACTTTCAAGACCAAGCATTTTTGTCTTATAACTCTCAACATATTCTTATAACGCACTATTTGAATACTTTAGAGCATCATTCTCAGAACTAAGATTATCCAGAGTAGCATAAAGTTCGTCAATAATTTTGGAGAAATTCTTCTTTTATTTCTTGCAATCAATATATTTAGCATGAATTTCTTCAAGACTGTTGACTAATTCTTCCTTTGATAATTCAAAAATGTCTACCTCATTAGTTTCTTATTCATCTTCTTTTTCCATGAAGCATTCTATCTCTTCTTATTCATTGTTCCCATTTTCATTGCTTGATTGATCCCAAGCAGCCTTGTAGGAGTTTTCTCCCTTGTCCTCTTCTGAATGAGGGCTTCTTCTTCTTAAGTTTTGGGCACTCAATTTTTAAGTGGACCTTCGTTCTGCACTCAAAACACCTAGTAGAACAAATACTTTTGTATTTCTTACCATTTACAATTAAAGCATCTTCTTCATTTTCTTTGCATTTGTCACTTGCTTCTTGAGTGACATTTCTTGATGATGTCCTGGAGAACTTTAAGCATGATGTCATTCTTCTTTTCCTTTTGTTGTTCAGCCTCTATCTTTTCTTCTTCTTCTAGAGTAACTTCACGTTTTTCTATATTTCCAATGAGTTTCTCCATCTTAAGTGTGGTAAGATCGTTGGCGTCTTCAATAGTAGTGATCTTGGATTTGTATCTTATAGGTAATGATTTAAATATATTGGATACTTGATTTTCTTCACTTATACTCTTTCCCAAAGTGCTTAGGCTATTTGTAATGTTAGAAAATCTAGCATACATCTCTGTAATAATTTCATTAGATTGCATATAAAATCATTCAAATTTATTCTTTGATATGCCAATCTTAGTATTTTTCACTTGTGTAGTACCTTATTGAGTAATTGATAGTTTGTTCCATACTTCATAAGCAGTATCACAAGTGGATATACGATTAAATTCACTTGCGGATAAAGAACACTAAATTATGCTTACAACCATTGCATTTAATGTTTCTTATTTTACCATTTTTGCATCCCATTGCTCTAGTTCTGTAATTGGGAGTTTGTAGGATCTGGAAATCATCTTCCGTAGAACAAAACTCAAACCTTGAAAATAAAATTGTATCCTCCTCTTCCAGTAGGTATAGTTGGTCCTATCAAATACTTGTGGTATGTTCATGTGTGTGCCTTTCATGTTGAGGTTGCCAAGTATGTCCTCTCCCATTCTTCAAGATGTGTGATGACTCCTTGAAGACCTGCTCTGATACCAAATAAAAGATCTAAATAAGGGGGTGAAAAGAGTATTATAATAATTTAATTAAATTTAAAGTGCAAAAAAAATAAAAGAGGAAACCACAAGAGAGACATGATTGAGAGATATGATTTAGAGTGGTTATGTCTATGACGTCAGTCCACTACCCAGTTGTTGCCAACTAGGATTTGCAATAAATAATTTTATTAATTTATCTGTTAGGACAAATTCTAAAATAGTTTTTGCAACTATACTCACTTCTTTACCAGCCAAGGAAGACCAACCAAACCTCTTATTTTGCGGACTCCCTAAGCACCGCCGAACATGGAAGAGAACTGGATGCACCTCTTCCTTTACAGACTTCCAAAACCATCAGACACATAATAGAACTGAATGCCACCTCTTCTTTAATGGCCAGAGGAAGAGTACCTTCTCATGCAGGATCTTGTACAACCTTCTCCACAAGAAGTATCCCAACCGCAAGCATAAATAACAGAACTAAGATGGAAGAAAAGAATACACCAAGTAAGCTCCATAATGTCCTTTTGAATAAAGCTTATGGACTAAACTACAAAGGATGTATCAGGTTTGATTGGTGGTAGGCTAAGCTAAGGCAAGGACACAAAAATGATTGTTGTGAATAATTTGCAAGTGGGTTGCTACATTTCTTGTTTCTCAAGATGTAATGTATACAAGTATGCAAGTGTGCGTGGGATGCCTCTAGATCACTACTATTTATAAGAATGAGTACAAGTGGCTAGGACATCTTTCGGGAGAGTTAAGTTCTAAGGGGTCAACTAGAAGTTTGGACAAAATTAATTTAGATGCAATGACTAGTTTTATCGTGATAAATTTCTATTCCAAAAAGTTCTTTGGTCGACAATTTTCTCGACCAGATGTGTCTCAGTCGACAAGTTTCTCGACGAAGCCTGTGCTGAATGTGCAAGCACTCCAATGGATATTTATATGTCTGACTTCCTAGTCAAAGTGTTGCAAGGGCTATATCTCGGTCGACAAAGTTTTTGACCAAATGTATTTTAGTCCACAGAGTATTTGACCATAATTGAATCAATATTAATGTGAAATTCCGGTTGCCTGAGTCCTCGACTAAATAATGTCTCAGTTGATAATATTCTCGACTGACTAAGTCTCGGTCTACAAAATCTTTGATCGATCAGCTGTAAAATATGGAAAAACTTATCTAAAGATTTTTCTAGTGTGACCTACCTATCCAAGACACTTGGTATTGACATATGAGAGGTATTGGGATAGGTGGGGTTGGTCTATAGCTTGATTTTACATGAGTTCTAAAAACTTGTATATTTGAAATACAAATACGCATATATGAACAATTATTAAAACAATTGATATTCCAACCTTGATTTTCTAAGAGGTTCCTAAAGCACTAGAGTAGCATGTTAAATCTACAAGTAAGAAATATTTATCATCATCAAAAGAGAAGATACGATAATACCCAATTTAGTCAACACCATTGACTGGTTGGAATGTTTTGCCCCAACTCCACACCATCAGGAAAGCCCCAAATATCAACTAGGGTCCCCAAACAACCTCCATTAGAAAGTCTTTCTCACATGAGAGTTGCACTATGTAGTGATTCATACTCAACTCATACATTTTGTAACCTTCCTATCATCATCCATAGTAGCTAAATACTTTTGGTGTGTGTCATAAAGACAATGTTCTTCCCCACCAGTTGCACCATGACTGCAAAATAAAATGGCTTTTAAAGCATGGTCACTGCTTCAAGAATGATGAAGATACTCGGGAATTTTCTTTCATTCACTAGAACAACATCTTTAGGTTTCCCTCACTCCATCAGTTCACCAAAAATGAACCTCAAATGTTGTCCCTTTGGCTTCCCTAATGTAGCATCACAAAAGTATTGAACTACTATACCATTCCCTCTGGTGGTTTCCCGCCCCAATGGTTGGACTGTAATGGCATAAATTTTCTCGGATTTGGGGCACTCCTTCCACTGTGTTCACCCCTTGTGGTTGTGTGTTTTCCCCTCGTAGACTTTTATACCACTCCTAATGCATCCACTATCATTCTTGTCCCATCTCTAGTATCCAACCATCCATCTAGAGGTTGCTCTGTGTATGAATCTCCTTACTAACCCTCTTTAGTCACTCTTTCTCCCCCAAACCTTCCTCTAACTCCATGATGATGACCACCTCCACCTCATTCTAGGGTTCCCCCAAAGCTCCTCGCTCCCAATGCTCCCCTTCTTCCTACCATCATATACTTAGGAGCAAAGGCATGACTTGTAGAAATGAAGTTGTTTTTCATAAAGTCTAGACAAGAAGTTATGGGTAGATCCAGAACTAAACAAGGAAATCACCAAGTGACCATAAAGATAAACTATTCATAATCAAATACCTACAAGGTGTAATTCTTTATTAGCTTTAGACATGATATCACATTCCATTGTTTGTCTTATTTTAACATTTCTAGGATTTGTGGGTTGTCATGTGGTAGTTTAAAGAGTATCTTTGATTCTTTGGAGTTTTATCGGAGGAAGGTTGATCCTAAACATCTTAACCTTGAGGTAAGTGAATTGGGTCCATATTACAGAATTTATTACAAATTAAAATCTATTTTATACTCTAAAAACGATTTTGTCCCTAAAATTTTAATTAGGGGGTTTATAGTGGATATTGGAAACTGATGGTCTTAAAGATACAACTTCAACAGTTTGAACACTTTTAAATGGGGTTTGAGCTTGAAATAAAACCTTATGCATGAATTTTTGCTAAATTTAGGGGATTTAGTCCTTTGTAGTCTTTGAGCTGAATTATCCTATTCTATAGGTATGTGCTCTTTAAACAATTTTCATATTGAAAATGAGACATTTCATTGGTGTATCAAGAAGGATTTAAGGATCAATAAACTATTGTTTGTTTTTAAACTGAATGGAATTATTCTGACTCTTTTTTCATTTTTTGTATCTGAAATAATGCTACACTTCAGTTGTACAAGTCATATGGATAGAACAATAACACATTTATAGTTTAATGAGTGATGAACATTCTACTTAAGTTGTACTTAGAAAGGTGTTGCTATGCCTTATGGAGATGAGAATGGCATGCTTTGTGAGTGTTGTTTTTATGGAACCAGGCAAAGCCATGTGTACACTAAATAAAAACTTTGCCTTAATAATTAAAACCATATGTTTTATTGATTTAAATACTTAACTTCCCAAGTTGATTACTCAAAATGGAGAATATGGAATAACTATTAAACATAATTAAGATACAATACAATTTACATTCTTGAACACCATTATCTCCTTATATAGTATTAACTAGAGGAGTGAAATATGTAGCCATGTAGTGTTATTTTGTATGAGATGAGAAGGAAACCTAGATCATGTATCACAAGGATTTAGGGGAGACCCCACTTTGGTAAGGGTGCTTTCCCATATCCTTCGACTACTTGTTTTTGTAGTGTATGCCCTTATTTGTCCAGCAAATTACCTTTGTTGTTTTCTTAAATTTGTTAGGGTTCGATAAAGGATTCCATTGAATGGGACCCTCTACTATATTCTAGTGATAAAATTGTGTTTCTTTTACTCATTTCCATTACCCACAACGTAGGTCTTTTGATGGTGAGGTTGTTATGATCCTACTTTGAGAGTTTGGCAACCCCTAGGAAGACTAGAATATGTCTTTAGACTTTGAATGAATAGATGCATGGATTCTAAGGTATATATGAAGATCCATTGACACATTTATAAGATGTTGGATTTATTCTTGAACTGATAAAGACCATATAGATTAAGAGTATACGTCCTAGAAAATACTCAGCCCATAGTATAAAGTATAAGTATTCATTTAATACTTAGTATTGTTTCAAATGCTCATTGGATAAGGCTTATGATATAATTTTTTTAGAGTTGAATAAATTATGAGATTTATTCTCTTATCTGATGAATGTGTTCAAGCATCATAACTTATTAAAAGCACATATTTACTATAATACATAATTTAAGTTGTTGGTATAATATTCATTTTAAGTTGATTGTTTCTACTCACTTAGAGACAATAACTTGTGAGCTATTGGTTGCCTTTTTAGGATTTGAGCCAATGCACCTTCTGAAACCATTCAAGATAACTAGAGCTTCATATTTTATATATAAGGTTTGTAACTTCCTCTAGTTTGTAGATAGTCTCCTTGTACTTAAGTATCTTGAGAAGGTATCTTAGAGATTTAGTGTACATGATTCACTTTTATATTACATGTAATTGTACATGCATACATGTGTATTTTATTTCTCTTGGATTTATCATGTGAACTATACATTTCAATGATGATTTGGGTAGTAAATTCTCAAATGTTGTAAAGTGAATGTTATAGTTTTAATTGGTATAAGTTAACCATAACTTTCACAATGATTATTTTTCATTTTAATTTTGTTTAGTAAGATGCAACGTGGTTGATACATATATTGTATTAAAATAATGGTGGTCACAAACTAAGGAGAGTGTATGGATCCCACAAAACCTGGTTACTCATCACTATGACACTAGGTCAAATATGATTGAATTTTCTATAAAATTTAAAAGAAATCTTTTACAATCTGATTTGATTCATCCAAACTTTCATTCCCATATTATGAATAAGATGTAAATACTTTCCATGATCCTTGTCTAAAATTCAAAATGTTTTTTCTTATAGAGGTTTATTGAACATTTCCCTCTTGATCCTTCCATGAACAAAACCTTCTTGTTGTAGCAACTCCTGATTATTCTAGGGCCTTCAACTAGAAAGACCTTCCATTTTGAATTCTTCTTAATCTATCCTTTCATTGTATTTCTTAATCTTTAGATGGTGAGAGAAAAAATGAATGTGACAACCCTTTTCCCCTCCATACCATTCTCTTTTTATATTCCCCTCCATATCTGTCATGTTTGGAATAACCACCTATAGTGAGGTAAGTGGGGTTAGTGGGTTAGAAACCAACCACCAACTACTTACCTAGAGGGTAGAGAATAACCACCACACATTGGGTTTGTGGGTGTCTCTTCACCTAAGTATTAGACAGTAACTACCCCTACAATTAGTGGGTAGTTAGTAACTGTAATATCTCAGGATTTGAGGCCTCGGATAAGTTGATCTTAAAAGGAATGATTGGACTACCCATATCACCAAGGTGTACCTCCTTTATCGGGAGACCATCACTAAGAACTCCATTGTTAAGCGTGCTCAGCTTGAAGTAGTACTGGGATGGGTGACCTGTCGGGAAGTTGATCCTGGCATGCGTGTGAGTGAGACAAAGTACGGAGTTAAGGCTAGTAGTGGTCTGTGGGGACAATAGTCATTCTTAAAACTCTACTAGAGCCTTGGACAGTGGGCTTAGGCGTTACAAATGGTATCAGAGCCATAACCCCTCCAGTAGGTGCACATGGGCATGGCATGCCAGTCTTGAGCCGTGCGGTCCAAGCATGTAGGAAAGGGTTGTCTATGGTTGACGTAGCAACCCTTGCGCTGGTATTCCGTGATCGGGAGTTGGGTGTCCACAGGCCATTGTGGGTCTGCACTGAAATGGGGAAGAGATTATGAGGCCTTATAGTTGAGCCTTGATCAGGACGTCAAGAGTCTAAGTGCGGGAGATTGTAATATCCCAGGATTTGAGGCCTCAGATAAGTTGATCTTAAAAGGAATGATTGGACTACCCATATCACCAAGGTGTACCTCCTTTTTCGGGAGTCCATCTCTAAGAATTCCATACTTAAGCGTGCTCAACTTGGAGTAGTACTGGGATGGGTGACCTATTGGGAAGTTGATCCTGGCATGCGCGTGAGTGAGACAAAGCACGCAGTTAAGGCTAGTGGTGGTATGTGGGGACAGTCTTCATTCTTAAAACTCAACTAGAGCCTTGGGCAGTGGGCCCGGGCATTACAGTAACCATCTTAAGTGCCTCTTTTCTTAAGGATAAATCATAATAATTAAGTCTCTCTTCATCCAAGGGCTAAAGAATAACTACACTAATTGTCTCATTGTCTGAGGGTTAAAGAGTAATTACCTTAAGTGACTCTTTTCCCAAGGGTTAGAGAGTAGATACCTTTAGTAGGGAAAGTTATTATCTATTAAAACCAAATAAAATGAGAGTGTATCGTCTCACACCCCTTTGACTCTCATTTCCCACATTTCAACAACCATCAAATTGGAATCAATTTATTAGAGACAACTAAAATATATCACATGGGCCACATAGAAAAATAACCATACATATTTTTCTAAAAATCTCCCACTTGGACCATGTAACGACTTGATGACTCAACTATAAACTATCAATATGCACCATAATGTCAAATATGTCAAGTCTGAATGTCAATTTCGATTGAATTGAGATGATTGGATCATAGCGGTTATAAGTCATATCTGACAAACTTCCTTCAATGTATCACATTGTCAATACAATTTAATGCCTCTTTATTGAAGAAATACATTCATCCTCATTTCTTTATTGTCTTTTAAGGATAATCATATTGTCACATCAAACCTTACATGTGTACAAGTTACTATGGACAATAAATTAATAAATGAAACATTATTTTGATGAAATTCATAAGTGTCATTACATCAAGAGAAAAATATATATGCACATATGCACATACCATTATGTTATGCTAACAAGGAGTTGTCCATAATTCCCATTCTTCTAACATGACCAATAGATGTTTTGGGCGGAAATCACTTACTTAACAGATCTTCTATCATTAAATCAGTTCCAATATGCAGAATTGACACTTTATGTTTTATTACTTATTCCTTGAGAAATAAATACTTTATTTCCATGTGTTTTTCTCCTTTTGAGTATCTGTCATTCTTTGAGAAGAAGACAACTGCATAATTATCCAATAAGTTCTTAGTGGCTCGGATATAGTGTCGACAATACCAAGTCCTAAGATAAAGTTTTGCAGTGACAATGAGTGAATAGTGGCCTCAAAGCATGCTACAAAATCAACCTCCATGGTCGAAATAGCAAAGGTAGATTTTTTCCACTCCAATATGAAACTGCTCCTACAGATAGCATGAAAGTGTATCCAAATATACATTTCCTTAAGTTCAAACATCTGACACAATCTGAATCTAAATAGCCAATATTTTCTAGAGAATGTGATCTTTTACATGTGAGTAGGTAGTCTGTTGTTCCTTGTAAGTATACAAGGACTTTCTTTGCAGCCTTCCAAAAGATTAGTCCATGATTACTTTGTTAGATGCCTAACATTCAAACAACAACACCTATATCATGTTGAGCACATGTCTAAGCATATATAAGATACCCAACCACTAATGCATAGGGAATACTTTTCATATATTCACATTCCAGTTCATTTTGAGGATATTTTATTTCACTAGAGTTGTCCCCTTTCTGGATTGGAACTAGCCATGTATATCACTTTTCCATTTTAAACTTGTCTAGAGTTTGATTTATGTATCCTTTTTGAGATAATCTCAACAATCCTTGTTGTCTATATAGAATATTTTTATTCCTATTACATGGGATGCCTCACCCATATCCTTCATCTCAAAGATCTTAGAGAGAAATTTCTTGAAATTATGTAACAAACCAACAACATTTGCAGCAAGAAGGATGTCATGCACTTACAAGATTAAATTAACAAACTTATTCCCACTACTCTTTATGTAGACACATTGATCAATAGTATTTTCTAAAAAACCATATGAGTTAGTGGTATTATTAAATTTCATATACCATTTGTGAGAAGTTTGTTTTCGTACATATATTTATGTATTTAATTTATACACCAAATTTTCCTTTCCTATTGTCAAGAATCCTTGAGTTGATTCATATATATTACGTCTTCAAGTCACTATTTTTAAAGGTGGTCTTTACATCCATTTAATGAAGCTCTAAATTATAATAGCCACCAAATCCATAATAATTCTTAAACAATATTATTTGAGATTGGAGAAATTTTTTCTTTATAGTCATAACCATCATTTTGAGTGTAACCTTTGGAAAAAAGTTTGTCGTTATATCTTTTTTGTTGGTGATATGAGTTGAGAACCAACAATATGATAATTGTAGTGGCACATCTTATAATTGATTTATATATTTATAAAGGCTACTCCAGATATTGTGTTTGTTTCAATATGGGATAATGAATAAATATAATAATATCCTAAGAATTTATGTGTGTATGACTCAATGACACAAATATGAGATCATGTGTATGTTAAGAGTATATATTCTTGTCTTAGCCACTAGTCGAATATTATTGTGGATATTAGGATAGTAATAATATATGAAGACTAGTATGTGTGTTTATTGATGACTATGTCTCATTAGTCATGATATTTGATATCAAATCAAACACATAGGTACTTTTTATGAACAAGTATACTGGACATACCTACTTTGAGTATGATACATGGAAGCCAATTATGGCTGCCAAAATCACATCTCAATGTGATAGTGGTGGTTGAGGTCCTTAGACCTGAAGTCACTACAATTATTGCATGTTGTTTAATGTATTTTGGCATTGATCAACGTGATCTTGAATAAGGGTTGCTATACAAGTAGTGCTTTGGTGCACTGTGACATATGTGGATTATTGTAAGTGACATAAATTGAATTTGTCCACCCATTGGAGTGACATCCTGACCACTTGATGAGTGAGACTAGAAAATGAATGGCCATGCTCATGGGGGTAACTATATGATTTTGAGCTCATGTGTATCTCAATATTCTACTTTAGAATAAGGAACAAAGATGAAACATTAAGAGGATGACATTTCCATGCCTCAGATTCAATATGGATATCAGAGGCAAAAAAATTATACAATCACTATAACACTAATCATAGCACTAGCTTAAGTTGTTCTCCAACTTATCCAATTACTTGGGTAGCAATGAAGTTTTTCTAGATAATAATCATTGCTTGTAGAATCAAAATTTAATTATGAATATCACTTCCAACGTACTTTGGAGCCTACAGGGTCACACACATAGGATGCATTTGGAATAGGAGTATCATTGTAGACATGGTTGGAAATATTCTGAGTCAAATTGATTGCTAAAATGTTTAGGTAATCAATTAGAATAAAGTTGCAATCTAATCTAAGTTAATTGGTTTATATTTAAGCCAATGAATTGTGTTTAAATTGTTAATTTGACTAGCTAATCCCAAGCGATTGACTAGAGCTAGATGAAAGAAAATTAGTTAATCATTTAATATGATTAATTGGTTGATTAATTGATTTCAAAATATTCTAAATATCTTTTTCACAGTTCATGAGCGGCCTATTTTAAACATATCTGCAACCTTTCGTTTCCCAGGGTTTCCCAAAAACCCTGCTTCCCTTCCTTTCCTATTTATAGGGACATGACAGTCAGATCTTACACATGCTCTCTTGTATGTGAACTCTAGCCATCATTGTCCCTGAGAGAGAGAGAGAGAGAGAGAGAGAGAGAGAGAGAGAGAGGAGAGTGACCCTGACGCTAGCACATCATCAACAAAAGGTTTCTCCTTTTCGCCAGCTCAAGCAGCGCAACAAGGAGTTCCAGTCCATTTGTGTGGACTAGTAGAGATGCAGGCATTGGACGACTGCATTCTAAGGACATCAATGAGAACTATCTATGTATGTGAGGAACGTCGCACACCACCACACGAGGAGGACATCGCTAGACCTGCTCCACTATAAAGTTATACTTTACACACCCTCTTTCTGAATATGTCATTATCGATGAGATCTTCTTGTTGGATATGTGGAGAAATTTCTTTTAGTGTTTCCTCTATGTCACCTTCAATTCCTAACATTTTTATGTTGCCATTAGAGTCTTGTTTGGTCTTGAAGAACCATTTACAGCCAGTTCATTTGATCTTTCACACAACTCACCAATTTTCATACATTGTTATCATCAACCGATTTCATCTTTTCTTTTCAAACCATTTACTAGAATTGTCACTTTCCATGTCTTGTTAAAATGAGATTGGATCCTCATCTATGATTAAGTAATATTCATGTTCAAATGAGTAGAGTATATAGTCATCAGAGATAGTTTCTCTATTCTGTCTTGTAGACCTAGATAATGCTATTTCTTATTTATCATCTATCCCTTGTTCATTTGTGACTTGATTGTCATTAGAGGGTTCATCATTGACAATATTATGTGGGACTTAAGCAATAATTTGTTGTCCAATGAAGTTGTGAGATTGTGATACAACAATAGGGACAATAATTTGAGAAGAAACATTGGGTGCAAGAGTTTCTAAGTGGACTTCCTTAATATCCAATCTTTACATTTCTTCACTCCCACTAATTCTATTATTTTCTGTAAACTTGTGTTACCTGCCTCAACTATTCTTGTGTTATGGTTTTGATAATAAAATATGTATCTTTTTTAGTTTTTAGGATAGATGATTAAGAAACCACTAATGATCTCTATTTCTAACTTCCTTTTATGTGGATTATATACGCTCACTTCTGTTGGACATACCCAAACATGAATATGCCTGAAATTGGATTTTCTTCCCGTCTACCATTCATAAGGAGTTTTAGAAATTGCCTTAATAGGAACCATGCTCAATAAATATGTCACAATCTCTAATGCATATGTCCATTAAGATATTGGTATATCATAATGAATCAATAGACTACTAACCATTTATGTAAGAGTACAAATTTTCCTTTAAGCCACACCATCTTGTTGTCATGTACTAGGTGTTGTATGTTAGTCACACATCCCTTACTTTCAAGGAATCTTGCAAATGGTCATATGAATTTTTCATTTTCATCAACTTTTTCATAATATTCACCACCACTATCAAATCTCACAATATGTACTTTTCTATTTAATTTCTTTATACCTAACTAATGAACATTTCTAGTTAGTTAATTGATAATTCATACAATAGATATACACATTCGTAATGAGAAATCATCTATGAAGGTAGTGAACCATTTTTCCCTACCTCATAATGGAACATTAAAAGGACCACATATGTTAGTATGTATTAAATCAAGAAGTCAGGTGCTTCTTGTGGTTGGTTTCTTTATTATATCTTTAGTTTGTTTCCCTTTAATCAACTTAAACATACATCCAGAATAGTTAAATTCAACTGAGGTAGTATTCCATCTTTGATTAACCTTTTTCACTAGAAATATTCCCTAATCTTTGATGCCACGGTGAAGTAAAAGTTCCATAAACTGCACTACATTTACTTCAATATTGCGCTCATCATGAAATAGGCAATCAACATAATTTTTTATCAATATTTAAAAAATAAAGACCATACATTAAATCCATAATATTATTTTTGTTTATATAAAGAGAATCTACCGTTTCCAAACTCAAAATTAAAATTTTACATCATCAAACACTCTAACAGAAACTAGATTTCTAGAACAAATTGGGAACATAGAGAACTTTTATTATCCAAGTGACATATGATATCCAAGATCAATATATACATTATAATTTCATCTATTTGTGTCTTCATCCTATTCCCCACATATATTAACTTCTCAACTTTTTATAAACTAGATCCAAAGGAATCCCTATTTTACATGAGACACATGACTAACTGCACCTTTGACTAACAACCAAGTATGACTAGGACCTTCAATGTGTTATGATTCAAAACATACAAAGATGTAATATATCCCTTTCATTTCGAACCAAGCCTTTCTTTAGAGACAATTATTTTTTATATGACCGTGTTGTTTTCATAAGAAATATTTTCTCTCTTTATGGATTTTCTCTTTATTGATATTCATTGAAGTCTTATCCTTCTTCCTTCCCTTTTTTATATTTTATTTTACTACTATTGGCCCCAACATGAATTAAAATAATGACAAATTTTTCCTTTTATTCATTTCATCTTTGTTCCTCCTGAATTAACATTATTTTAATTTCTTAAAGGTTTTGTTTTTCTTTAATGGTGTTATAATTCACCTAAAACTGACCAAACTCAAGAGGAAGTGAACTAATAATAAATTGTACAAGGAATGACTCACGTCCATAGCTATTGATTTTAATTTTGGTTAGGTTTGTCATACATGTTACATGATCATGAATATGTTGTGATCACTCAAACTTCTTGGTAGTCAACTCATTCATTGGACATCCTATAATAGATTTATCAATTTTATCTGACAGCAAGTATGCTTTTACTTTTAGTATGAATTCCCTAGCATTTTTTGTTTTTCGCATCAATGGCTTAACATTTTCAGTCATCATCACTCCCTTGAAATATAAGCATACCCTTTTGACCTTTCCCAAGCCTAACAAAATATCCTTTCATCTTATTGCATTAGTCTCTATGTTGTTTGTAGTATTTTCTTGTGAAACTAAAGCAATATTAAAATTTATGATGCCCAAATGAAACTGGATTGTTTAGACTAATCTACATGGTTTAATCTATTAAATGTGAGCATTCCATTTCTCACACCAAAAAATTTTAAGAGGCTATAAAACATCACACAAGTCCTTTTTTTACTTTGAGTAACCATTAGATATTTTTTAAGTAAATCGTAAACTATATAATTCATTTATGTCCACCTTTAGGCATTAGTCAAACACATATCTTTAACAATAATGATTCTAACGCAAACAACTTCAACTTATTATCAAAGTTTTTGTTAATGTTATCTTTAGATATTTGACATTTACCCATTTGATGATTGTCTATTAAATCTTATAAATTTTAGTAATGGTCCTCCTTTGGGGTGATCTTACAACAGTTTAATATAATTATCGATTGTTACATAAAACTTTACTAGCATCATTTACATTATGAACAATGAAAAAATAAATAGTTAAGTATATGTATATGTATATGTTTAGGCAATACCACTTTGGTCACAATGAGCCTTCACGTAAATATTTAACTATTATACATGGAAATTCTACAATATGGAATACTTCTACGAGAATCAATTATTGAAAACTCTTGTTGTAATACCAATTTCTAGATTTTTTGCTATAAAATTTAAAATAGTTTTTATCCAATCTGATTTGATTGATCCAAAAATTCATTCTCATATTATAAACAAGATGTATATACTTACCTTGATCCATGTTCAAGATTTGCAATGCTTTTTTCTTGTAGAAATTTTCCCTCTTGTTCCTTGCACTTCTATAATTGTCTCTACAAGCCTTCTTGTTGTTACATCTTTAAACTTTTGTTAGACCTTTAACCTGTGAAATCTTTTATTATAGATTTTGCTTAATCTCTCTTTTTCTTGCCTTTCTTGATCTCTAGATGGGGAGGGAATAGATAGGTGTGACAACATTATTCTCCACCATACCATTCTCCTTTTATAGCCTCCTCCATAATTACCATGTAGGGAATAACCACATGTAGTGAGGTTAGAGGGTTGTGGGTTAGAGACCAACCACCAAATAGTTACCTAGTGGGTATAGAATAACCACCTCATTGTGGGGTTAGTGGGTGTCTCTTCATTTAAAGATGAGATATTAGCTACCCTTAGAGTTAGTGGATAGTTAGTAACCATCTTAAGTGTCTTTTCACTTAAGAACAGAGAATAACCACCTTAAGTGTCTCTTCGTCTAAGGGTTATATGATAACTATTTTAAGTGTCGCTTCGTCCAAGAGTTAAAGAATAATTACCTTAAGTGTCTCTTCATCCAAGGATTAGAAATTAACTACCTCGGAAAAGTTGATGTCTATTGAAACTAAATTAAAAGTGAATGGCGCATTTCGCTTTTGTCTCTAACTTCCCACTTCCAACAACAATCACATTGGAATAAATCTAACTAGAGACAAATAAAATATATCACATGGGCCGCATAGACAAATAGTCATACATATTTTCCCAACAAAATAGCCGCTACAAACTGCTTAATGGTTCAAATATTGAAATGTCATTGTCGTCAATTGTGAGTCCTCGACCAAAATTGAAACGATTAGGCTACTTTATACATCAGTCGTTGCTACCTCTTCTCCCTGTGTATTGTTTGACTAGGATCTCTGCGTGTTATACTACCGATGTGATAGTCGTTATATGAGCAATTCTGTATTTTATTTAACTTATTGCATGGTTTGTCGAATAACCTTACATCGATCATCTCATTTTGTTTTGTAAAACCCATGTTGGCTGCGAGAGTTTGAACAAAGTCATGGCTAAAGATACTTGCAAGAAGTAACCATGCGAATCCATGGGCTACTGGGCATGACCAGGCCGGCACGTATAAGGATCCCTCGGTCCCACCTGCACCAGCTGGCTGGCCCGATGCTAGATTTGATGGACCAGTGTTGCAGCTTAAAATGTGTGGTTTACCCAACCAGCATATATGACGTGGGCCGCTGATGGCTGCTACGTTGCAACGTCCGTGACTGCCGTTTTGTCAAATATATAGGTCTAGTTTGGCCGCCAGCTTCATAAATCCCGGTAATTAATATAATAATTGAATTGGTGCAATGGCTACGGACGGTTTTTTTAAGTCACGCCAGTATCAGAGGTATTGAGAACGCCGCCATCTCCTGTCAGATTTTGCCTTTCTTCCTTATTGATTAACCGTGTAATCAGCAAATTGTGTGCAGTTAGCCTTCCGCAACACCTTAAGACACCTGTGGCATCTATCAAACAATACTAGGATTTAACAAGTTAGCAGCCAAACTAGGCCATAGCGTCCAACTGAGCCACGGTCTACAATACGAACATTACATAGTGGATCGTGATCTTTAGTTGGTGTCGAGGCAAACCAAATGCCGGGAGTCTGAACTGCAGTAGCTAAGGCCCTGTTTGGTTGAGCTGCGTTCAAACACGTTCAGTTTCAACTCACTGTGATTTCTATTTCCTGACGTTTGGTTTGACGTGGTTCCAGCACACGGTGTGAAAAGCAACCACACAGTGATGTTTAGTTATACAGATAGAGTAGGAAAATGAACCGCTCCGATTTTGGGCACGGTTGGTTTTCTCAGCTACTACCTGCCAGGGCTATTGTGTTGGTCTTATCATTTTTTCTTTTCTTCCTTAGTTTCATGGTCCGAGTGCAGGTTGGTATAACTGCAGCTTTAAACCGCCTGGAATCAAACTCAAACAATAAAAAAACATGTGTTGCTTCCACATCCAACCAAACAGTTGCAGGTCTAGCTAGTTGCAACTACCTAAGTTTGATTTCCTATTTTCCAACTATATGTGTGGGTTGATTTTACACCCAACCAAATTAGCCCTGAGGGCTAGTTTGACAGGGCGTAGTGGGGCTGAAAAGTGTGTTTTTTACTTTGTAAAAAGACATTACGAATTTGCAGCTTGTCATTTGATTACACCCAACCTACTACACCTTAGACAAAATTCAGTCAAATAAAAATTTATCCTACTTCAACAAAAAGGAAAACAAACAAACATATTTGAAACTTAATTCTTGACTGTCTTTGGAGTTGGATCAAATCTGGTATAACTTAATCATGTCCATGTGAAGTTGCACGGGCCGAAATAACCGAGGGAGCCTTAACCAATTCCCATTTGAAGTCAGACATACATAACTATGTTTTCATACTTAATGATTTTTTAAATAATATTAATAAGAAAGGGAAAATATATTGTTGCACCATTTTTACCATTTTAGAAGTAAAGTAAAACTTTTTTATCTATTTAAATAAGATACCTATAAATGCACTTCTAATACAATTTTTACAGATTTTACTGATATGAAGTCGATGCAACAACATATATCTCAATGCTATTGACACTAGAAAAGCTTGAGACAATACAAAAGCCTGCCCTAGAGTTGATGCATCGACCTTTATGTCGATATTATTGACCCAAGTGCAGATCAATGCAATTGCCCAACCAACCAGAGTCGACATGTCGACAAAAATGTTGAGGTTATTGATGCTAACAATGCAAAAGTCCACCCCAATGTTGATGCATAGAGCATCGACCTTTATGTCTATGGCATTGAATCATATGTAAAGCAGTGCAATTACTTAACCAACCTGAGTCAATGCATTGACAATTATATTGATGTTATTGATGCTAAACTAAAATATGTATCCAAGTCAAGTTGCGACCAATCAATGTTATCGACATAGATGAAAAGTCTTATAGGCGCGACCAAACACACATCTTGATGCATCGACATACATGTTGATAGTATTGACCATACATGTGACAACCTGCCACACAAAATGAGATTATTCAAAATTAATATGTCGATCAAACACTAATTAATCATATTACTAAAAAAAGTATATAATTAAATTCGAATTAAAAACTATGAACCTACCATGAAAACCATTTGCAAAGACCCAACATCACATATAGTTGTGGCATGTACCTATATGTGGGTAATCATGGCCTCGGTCGCAACTTGTATACAAAATGTATTTTTTCAGATAATTACAACCTTTACATTATTCAAGGTATATAATTAAATGTATGAGTCGATAATTATCATATACAAATCCCCCTACTCAGACTTGAGAGTACAGGGTCGATACTAGGACTCTACACAAAATCATACCAACCTCTCAACTGTACTGATCTCCAAACTGAGTCTCCTCGACACCATGGGTCAGACCATGATGTAGATCACCTAAAAAGGTGTGGAAACCCATAATGTAAGACTCCAAGTCCCAACAATATGATATAATATATAATTATATTTTTTACTTACAAGCAGGTTATGTAATTAAATCTGTTTAAAATAGGTAGTATGACAGATCAAAAAAATGAGTAGTGTATATCCAATGCACAAGCAAATCTAAAGTTATGAGTACATACAACTACACAAGAAGAGATATAAATCACATATGATACTAGTAATAAGATTAAAGAAATAGTCATCATCTAATATTGATTTGTCCAAATAACCCTAACATGTATACTACTCGGGTGGGTTAAACATTTTATTAAGCCATGTGTAGTTTGAGGCATACCACTCAAACAACTAGTTGAGCACTGCAAAGTCACAATCAGCCTCATATAAGATCTAGATGAGCAGAACCATAAGATTTCTTCCCCTCGATTAGTAAGAGTGACATATGGTAGTGGCATAATGGCCCAACCTACCAAAAACCAAATCTAGTCTGTCCTAGGTACATAGGATACGACACCAAAACTAGGATATAAACCTCAAATCTCAATTAAGATCAAAACCTCTCTCCATGATATGAATCTGATCCATGGCCTCAATCGGTATCTAACACCTTAGAATCAGGATGACAAGAATATAACCTCTCATCACCCATATATACTCAGTTTATGACTCTGAGCTCCCTTTGGATTATTCATTTCGCAATCCAAAAAAGTTCTGACACTAAGACAGTTCTACAGTCTCCGGGCACTACATGATTAAATTTATAATTGATTAAATAATCCAATTAAGTATTTTTTACTACATCACTCAAGTTACATATATGCTTATAAGTGAGTCTTGCATAATAAATCATGGATTGCAACTTCAAATTATATAAAAATATATGAAATAGTTCCCAGTTACTTTGTCATGACAAATTTATCCATCCATGGCCATAAAGAGGACTATGCCCAAACAAAGGTGCATAACAACCCAAATTTTTCACCAAGTCCAAAACAATGATAACTCTCCAAAGGAATCTTCTTAGCTCTAAGCCTGTGTTTGGCACGGGACCGAAACCCGGTTTCGTGCTGTCTTTTAGTGCCAACCCTGCCAAACATCTTCCGGTTCAAGGCTGGTTCGCGTTTGGATCAAAATCCCGAAATTCCTCCGTTATGGGATAACGGAACCCCCAAATCGGGGTTGTCCCAGTCCCACAAGGGGCGGGATTCTGGTTCACAACCCGGTTTACGCGATCCTCTCCTCTCCTCGCCCGACACCCATCCCGACATTCGTCTCCTTTCCCCTCTACCTCCTATCTTCTGCTCTTCTGCTTTGTGCCTATCCTGTCTTCCCTCCCGATACCTCCTCTCCCGAGACCTCGAGACGAGCTGTCTGTCCTCGCCATTACTATTCTCTCCAGCAATAAAGCCGAGCCATCATTTCATCGGTCGTTCCACCGGCAGCCATGGCAGGTGACTGGCGTGCCCTAAGCCCTGCCCAGTGGAGTAGGCGGAGTAGCAGGTCAATCAAGCGGCAAAGTTGTGGTGGCTCGTCTGCAAGCTCGTCTGCAAACGCCGAGCTACTCCCGAGTTGTCTACTCGCATCAAAGTGTCGTGCAGTAAACCCTACGAAGGGCAACCAGTGTCCCGCCTGCTATATACTTCTGCATTTCATCATCGATCTGGTCGCATTTCACCTTCGAAGCCTCCATACACTCTTCTGTTCCGCCGCTGCCGCCGCTGCCGAGCCGCTGTTGTGGGAAGTCGCCGAGCTGCTTGCAAGGTAGGTATCCGCCGCCCCTTTTCATCGATCTCGTCAGTAACATTGCAAGGTTTTCAGTAACATTGCAAGGTTTTCAGTATAAAAAATGGTATGATCTTGCTATTATCCGCCGCCCCTTTCCAATGCTAGCTTCAGCCACGAGTGCTTGGTGGTTGATAGGAAACAAGTTATTGATCGCGGTAATCATGTGATGCCCATTTTCTCAATGTTATAATCATCACTTCAACGTGTTTATTCCTAGATCTTATTGCTGGATGGAATGCCCAGTACTTGCTCGATAGAATGTAGGAGAAAGAAATGTATTAGCCACATCCTTGTTGCTCTTTTGAAATGTGTTTTGTACTATGGGCATTATCTATAGATTGTATTAAGTTGTGTCTTCTAACTACTTGTTAGTTGCTGATGATTGTGTAACACTAATTTTATTAACGATGTTAGTTGCTGATGATTGTGTAACACTGATTTTAGTAACGATGTAGTTGCATCATGTGTATGCCTGCATTCCAAAACTTCAATTTTCGCAAACAATAGTAGTTCAATTTTTGGCTGTTGATCCTGCAGTGATGGTCATAAGAGGTTTTTCATTACTACATGGCACTCACATTGCTGATCATCAATTTGTTTATGGCTAGTTGCTGGATTGGAACTGTGGATGACTTCAAAAGTTGGTATAGAGTTATTTAGGTCCTCTATCCATCATGTTTTTATTTTTCTACAGACTTCAATTATGTGGGTAAACTTGTTGGCCTGTATGTCATACTTGTCAAGGTGCACCAAGGGGGTGAGCCTTGACCTGCGCCTTAACCAAAATGTCGCCTTGAGTTTTTTATGGAGTCCTGAGTCTATATATAGGTATTTAATTATTTATTTGCTATACACATGTCCTAATATACAAATGAAGTATATATATCTATGTTTGTTGTACAATGTCATTATTTTCTGGATAGTACTCTTGGTATTTATTTTACTATTTTTGCTGTGGTAGTTGGTTGAATCTGATCTTGATGTTGAGGCATTCCTGTATAGCTATCCAATTGTACTATACATAGATTGCAGCCATATTAGTTGCTTGAATCTGATCTTGATCTTGATCTTGATCCAATTATGTATATATCTATGTATGCAACAATACAACTGTATATATTGAGGTTTAGTTGTGTTTAAATGTATATATCTATGTATAAAACAATAAAATATTTATCTTCCTGTAAGACATGTATATCAGTGGATTAACCATAATTTTTTGGATTGACCTACATTTATGTATCTGAAATATAACATATATATGAAAGGGGAAATGATATAAAGATCATAAGATGTGTATTGATATAGGTAAAAATAACATATACATGAAGGGGGTGTTATAAAATTCATAACACATGTATAGACATAAGTAAATTGTACAAGACTTTAATTTTTCTCAAAGCTTCTCTGTATATTACCTTCTATATTTCAGGACCCATGCTCCTGATTAGCTAATTTGTGATATTTTTTCACTGTATGAGCAGAACAGCTCAATGTTGTACTGGAATCCCTGTATATATCAGGCTTATATATATTGTCGGTTGTATTACATATGAATATGTAAGTAAAAGGTTATTAGATTATGACTGAAATAAAAAACTTTTGATCAAAATGTGACCCTTACTCGATTATTGAGCTTCTTCTAATTTGGATAGGTAGTATGGGCAAGATTGGACTAAAATTTCTAAATCAACTAGAGATTTTAATCAGTGTCTGCATTGTTAGTAAACATGCTTTTAACATACTGCAAATTGTGGTTGTTGTGCTAGGGTTGTGATACATCAGACATATACCAATATTTTTTCAATGTTACTATTGTACACACAAATTTTGCTGATTATATTGCAAATAATACCACTATTTCGGCTAATCTGTGTTCCCTATGAATTTCTTGTATGTACCGTCCCTGACCCTGTCGCTGGCCGTGCAACTCTCTTCAACCTTCACTTGGGCTTACCAGGTATATCTCATTTTTTCCCTTTTCAGAATTGTTACACATATAATTTTTGCTTTACAATGATGATCTTCTACCCATGAGGGAAATGACTAGCTTTCAACATTTTTAGAAATACTACATGATATTGTTGCTCCTCAAGTTATTTGAAAAGTTCATTATTTCTTGGTATTGAAGTACTATGTATGTATCTTATTATTTATTGTTAAACCATACTAAAAGCATGATTTGGACATCCTTCACTTGGTAGACATGTAGAATTATGAATCATATTTGACTCATAAATCCTCTTTATTGAATAAGCATTACATTGTTACATTGTCAATGATCTTATATTTAGCAACAATGTGTAAGTTAGTTTTAGTATTCAATAGTTACATTGATGAAATCCTATATATTATTAAGCATTCCTTTAAATTTATACATCCCATTGAGTAGGATGTCATATCACTTGCAATTTACTATTACATTGTGTGCCTTTACAGAAGTAATCCATGTACCTTAGTACCCTATAAGCAATAAATAGTGCCTCAGACAAGTTTAGAGGTATCAGAAATAACATACTTGACTTGGAACTTTTGTTGTTCTGGTTTGCAACCATGGATTGGGATAAAGTAATTGTCTATCACCTAATATGCTTCATATTCTTCAGGTTTGTAGAAACACAATAAACTTAAACATCATTATGTTAGTTAAAGGTGTCACTCATCTACCTTGTGAGGAAGTTCATTTGTTAGGTGTTGATCATGTTGTTTATATTACTTGTCCCCATTTAATGATTGAATCATAATACCAAAGCAAGCATCTGGCATCTGCTTGCCTAGACAACTTTGTTACTTAAATAGCCACATATTAGATTATTACTAAAATAAAAAACTGTTGTATAGTGGAATGTGTATTTCTAGCTACCCACCATATGATGGATATGCCACACTTGCTACTACTGACTCTTTCATTTCCCACTCCACTGTCATCTTGTCAAAGTGGTCAACTAAATGGGCTGACAAATGTGGTTGTATCCCTCTTTCTCCCACTTGAAATTAGTCTATATCCATCATGTTTATATTTTTCCCTTCTTGCTTATTTTAGGAAGCTTCAAGCAACCATATTAGCTGCAACAGCTCTGTATATAAGCTGAATATAACCCTAAACTAATGAAAATTTTCTACTGAGATACAAAATTATCTAGTGCTTCTATTTAAGCACTGCTATCCTTAATCCCTTACTTAAGTCCAAAACTGATGTGTAGTGGATTAGAGAATTTATATAAATATGTTGATTTTGTCTTCTGCCTTCTATACAACCATTGCATATTCTTCCGTCTACCACCTATACAGTAAACAAATGGTTGGGAGGTTAAAAGTTCCATTTGTTAAAAGTAAAGAATAAGGTTTTGATAGAAAAATACAAACTGAAATATGATTCATCTTCTTGATCTGAGACATGTTTGGAAACATTAATTTGATACTTCAAATAACTTCTAAGTCTGTCCCTGTATTATTGAAATGTGACAGTGATACATGCTTATGGGGGCATAAAACGTAAAGCAAATATATAAATTTAATAAATTATTGGTTGATAATGTAAAATTGGTTAATTCAATATTTTAATTCTAAATTCTAATTGATATAAACTAAAATAGTTAATTTTTAAATATATCTACAGTTGAATTTCTTTTCTTAATTCTATCTTACTAGTTTTATTGTTTCATCAATAAAATGAATTTTTATTTTGTTCATTTGAAAGTTTCTGAGCTAAATTCAGAATTCCTCTGAATGAAGAAAACTATACAAATGATCAAGATTAAACATTGACAAGAAGTCTTTGGATTAAGAAAAGATTTGACTCAATGAAGAGCTCGGTTAATTGCTATTAAAAGACCATATAACTGCAGTAAGGATGCTCTTGAATTGTTGAGAAATGATTTACAATCTTGTGGTACTCCATATCCTAGTTTAGATTATAATGATAACACACAATAACCATGTGATGATTATAAATATTCAGTAGAAGATGGTAGCACACAGTCAAGTTCTATGGTATTGTTTACTGATTAACACATTTTCTATTTGGTTTATTGATTATGCTCCCTATTGCTTGTTTTTATTGAATTTTTATGTTCAATGATGTATAGGAGAAATATGAATTCATATATAGAGAAGAGTGTAAACTTGAATAAATTGAAAAAGTTGTTGACATGGACCTAAATTTGAAGGAAAATCTGTTAAATTTTTCTAAAAGTTGTTGACATGGACCTAAAATTGAGACAATGTATTACATTTCAAAAACAGCCTCCAAAACTGCTGCACAGCCTCCAAAACTGCTGCTGTATAGTGGATTACAGAATTTATATAAATCTGTTTTGTATATTAGTGGAACCTCAAATACCCATTATTGCCACATTTACATCTATGCATACAAGTATAACTTTCAAAATTATGCATATTCCCTTTTCAGATGGATATGCCACACTTGCTACTACTGACTCTTTCATTTCTAGCTACCCAACATATGATGGATATGCCACACTTGCTACTACTGACTCTTTCATTTCCCACTCCACTGTCATCTTGTCAAAGTGGTCAACTAAATGGGCTGACAAATGTGGTTGTATCCCTCTTTCTCCCACTTGAAACTATTCTCTATCCATCATGTTTATATTTTTCCCTTCTTGCTTATTTTAGGAAGCTTCAAGCAGCCATATTAGCTGCAACAACTCTGTATATAAGCTGAATATAACCCTAAACTAATGAAAATTATCTACTGAAATAAAAAAGTATCTACTGCTGCTATTATGTATATAACTTTCAAAATTATGTATATAACTTTCATTATTGCCACATTTACGTCTATGCCACATGTACATCTGCTGATTATATTGCAAATAATATCACTATTTCGGCTAATCTGTGTTCCCTCTAAATTTCTTGTATGTACCGTCCCTGACCTTGTCGCTGGCCGTGCAACTCTCTTCAACCTTCACTTGGGCTTACCAGGTATATCTCATGAGCAATACGAATACGTTGAATGTGAATGCCATGCTGAATGCTTGCTATTTATGTAGTTTTCCTGTAATGAACCTATTTGATGATGTGTTTGCTACAACCATTTCAAATTTAACTACAATTTAAAATTTGTTGTACACATTTTGGATCTTATGACTGGTCCGGGTAATGGATCTTGTCTTAGCCTACTTCAATACAAGTTATTGCTTTCAACTGCGTAGTCTCATACTAGGTTCGTATGACGGTTTCGTTTAAAACACCCACACTAAATTGATATATCGCAGTGTCATTGCTACTATGGCTGCACCCGACCCGAGGTTCCGTATTGTATGGTCGAAAGAGTTGGATGAGGCTCTGGTTGCGGCATTAAGGAGACAATATGACATGGGTAGGTGCGTCGATGGAATATTTACTAGGGATGCGTGGAGGGAGACGCTACGCGATTGGCATATCAGGATGGGGAGGAACGAGGGTACATTGGATCAGTTAAAAACTCGGTGGAAGAACCTCAGGAGAGACTATGCAAAGATAAAACTGGTAACCAACAAAAGTGGTGTTGGATGGGATGACAACAGGCACAAGCCAATATTGCCTGACACCCCGGAGTGGAGGGAGGCACTTGCGGTATGTCTAATAATATATACTCCCCTGACTATTATATATTAAATTAAACTTGTTACTTTTGACCTAATCAGTAGTTGTCCCCTATTTTAGGCAAACAGGGAACTAGCGAGACTGGTCAACATACCATTCTACCACTACCACGACGTTGAGCTGATGAGGGGGAGGAACATAGCTAGGGGCCATCATGCAATGTCCTCAACCGAAAGACAACCTCCTTCTGATGTTGCATCTGAAGATGATGTTGATGTTGACCTAGATGCATCTGATTCATTTGTCAGCCCAGAACCAACCGGTCCAGCCGGTTTCACTGAAGACGTGGTTAATTATGGGACACAAAGTGAGGACACCAATGGCGGATCGCACAACCAAGGTGCTGCTGCAACGACTCCCACCACGATCAGACGTAGGAAGCGAGCATCAAGCTTACAGGACAGTTGTGTCATGTCTAATGATGTTGTGTCTGAATTCACAAAGGTGTTTTCCAAGGTACATGAGATGGGCAGCGGAATTACTGCTAGGTGTAATGATAAAGACGAATACCAAACCATTTTGCACCACTTTCATGCAACCTACCCTGACGCCCCTATCCCAGTTTTTACCACTCTTGTGCATGCCATAAAAGATCCATCTAACCGTAATATTTACCTAAGCCTTATGGACACCCCACACAAAATTACCATTTGGTTGCAAGACTTGTGGGAAATGAAGAACACAGCTTCTGCAGCTTCTGCATCACAATCACCCTTCACGCCACAATCTACACCGTACTTTTGAGGTTGACTAATTTAATAAGTAAATCAGTATCCTGCCTTTTATTTGATGAACTTTATCAGAAGTTGTTGTTGTACTATTTTATTCAGTTGTTGTTGTACTATTTTATTCTGTTGGGAACAAGCTCTGAACTATAGTACTATGTAATGGTTTTAATGGAACAAGCCATAATTTCATATCTGCAATATCTCGATATTTCCCTGATGCAGATAATTGCTTTTAATTATAGACGTTATGGCTGGTATGCATCAATATGAAACAACTGATGACATTCTACAAATACTGCATGTTATGTCTGCTCCGGCTTATGACATTGGTAACGCAATATCCTACCAAATATCCGACCAAATTTCCCACAATATCATGGGAAATTCAGACGCCTCAGCCACACACCAACCAATACCGAGATCGGTTAGTATTAGGAGCGGCCATCAAAAGGTTTTAGAAATAATAACCGGCCATGAAAGGAGGGCGTACGATCTGTATCGTATGCTACCCAACACGGTTTTAGCATTTGTTGACAAACTTGAGGGCCAAGGTTTGTTGAAAAGTACAAGAGGTGTGTCATCAGTGGAGGCAATTTGCTACTTCCTTCAGATGGTTGGCCATGGCCATACCAACCGTGTTCTTGCTGAGGACTACATTCACAGTGGTGAGACCATAAGTAGAAAGTTTAACGAGGTGTTGGATGCAGTGTGTGCTTTGTGCAGTGAATATATTGTCATGCCAACTGCATCCACAACTCCACACCGCCGCATCGGGGAGAGTCCAAGATTTTACCCTTACTTCAAGGTATGACCATCACTTAGTTGACCATTGTCCATTCCATTGTTAATATAACCACTATCGTCATCGTTGAGTTTGGTATTTACTTGCGTTTTTCTTATATACTTGTCTTAGGATGCCATTGGGGCAATTGACGGGACACACATCCCCGTTTTGGTGAAGCGTGAAAAGCAGAACCGATATAGAAATAGAAAAGGGAATGTTTCCATGAATGTCATGGCTGCAGTCGACTTCTCAATGGAGTTTACATATATCATGACTGGTTGGGAGGGATCTGCTGCTGACCAAAGGGTACTTCAGGCAGCTACAACCACAGGCGGGTTCAAAGTACCCGCTGGGAAGTACTATCTTGTTGATGCAGGGTACGCCAACACCAGGCAATTTCTTGCACCATATCGAAACGTTGCTTACCATATAGCAGAGTATCGGGGTAACAAAGGCTCATACACAAGCAAAAAGGAAATATTCAACCACCGACATGCTCAACTACGTAACGTTGTCGAGCGAGCCTTTGGTGTGTTGAAGAAGAGGTTTTCGTACTTTCGTAAAGGAGCAACTTTTCCCGTGCAGTCTCAGTCTCGGATTGTAATGGCTTGTTGTATCATTCACAATTTTATCCGACACCAAAATGATGGCGATCCTATGATGGACGAAAACTTGGATGACCCTCATACTACCACTGATATCTCGAACGAATTGAGTTCTATGCAACAAACAAGCCAGGTCGATGCTAGAGAGGGAGATGTCTTACGCGAAACTGTTGCCAATTCTATGTGGGCAAATCAGTGATTTATACATTTCTTTTGTAACTTGCATACATTGAAACATGTTGTACAACATGTTTCACTTACTCCCTTATCTGTGTAACCTAACGACCAACTTTTGTTCTCAAACTTTATTGTTCATCATTTTATTTGCCTACTTATAAACAATGTGAAATTATGTCTCATTAGGGTTTCTGTCTAAAAATGGACAAAGACATGTCGTCGTGCCCATGTGGTCTGCAGTGCACCGTACGAGTGTACATGGATGCCACAGATGTGGCAAATGGACGATTTGAAGACAACAATCCCCACAAGCCATATTTTACATGTGGTAGGGGTCTTGTACAAACCAGATGCCATATGAGGTTGCCCGCGCAGCAAGTACCACCTACAGTGGCTACGCTGACTGCAATTAGGGATGCAATGGTATCACAACTCGCATATGCATGTAGCAAACGTAAGTTCTGGTCAGAACATTGTGCCTTTGTCTATTCAAGCAGAGCAGACACAGATAGGTTACAAGAAGAAATTTCAAGTATGCGGGAGAGGTGTCGATATCTTCGCCACCGACTTCAAATTACGAGCGATAATGACTCTTCATCAGAAGAAGATGGATACAATACGTCATAGATATACTATATTATGATATGTCTAAATGAACTCCACTTTTCTGTTGCAACAATTAGCTACTCGGTCTTCATATTATCTTTGAAAACTATGTCATCAACCCGATATTTTTCTATTAATCGTCAATTCTGTTTTATTAGATGTCGATGATTCCATCTGAGGTTCCGAGGTGTGATTGTGGGCTAAATGCAGCCTTACGGCTTAACACAGAGGATGCAAGGTTATATGACTTTGCCATTTTGAGTCAAAGGCCGGGCGAAATGTATTACATATGCCCTACTCGTGAGGTGTGATAGTACATCAATAAATAATATACTATCCTTGTCGAGGCTCCGCATTCTTTGCCATTAACTTGTACCTCGTACTATATTTTAGGGAAAAGACCGATGCAGATACTTCCATTGGGCAGTCGATCTCCCCCCAACAATTGATTCATTGAAAGCGGAGATTATGTTACTAACTGTTGAGTGCAAGTCAGTGTGGGGTCAGGCGATGAACATGAAGGACTTTGTTGAAATTCATTACAACTACGATGAATTATACACTACGAAAAAGTATGAGCATGAGGTTTTAGAACGCAACGTTGCCAGTCTTGAGGAAGATTGTCGTATGCTTCTCGACATCCCTTCACCTCAAATGACTCCATGACGTTGAATGGCAAATGCATTTACATTGTCTTCTCTGTTTAGAATGACTATCAATGGATGTTATGAACATCATACACTTGTTTAATTTAGGCACTTTTATAAACGTCATATTACATTTTAAGCGGTATGAAATTTTTCTTCATGTTGATGAGTGTTTTAGTAATGATGTATATTATTATTCGAATTTTTTCTTCACATTAGCTCTAACCAAATAATACAATTAATTGTGATATACACCCTTACTTTTTGAAAAATATATTACTTACAGGATCTGTGATATGGCTGGCCAACCGCCGACACCGTCTTTTATCTGGTCGCACGAGCTTGATATGGTTCTCAGGGGTTTGATGAGAACCCAATATCACGTGGGTAGATGTGTGAATGGAGTATACTCTACACAGGCTTGGATGGAGGCATGGCACCAGTTCGTATACATAACTAAAAGCCCTTACATTTCATTGCCTGAGTTGTAAATGCGATGGCAATACATCAAGAGAGAGTTTGTAAGAGACAATATGTTCATATTGGCAGATTTATTGCCTCCCCCCACATTGCCCGCGCAACAAGGCATTGAACGCAACTTCTTGACGACGCGTCGCACTTACCCACCACGGATTTTTTTAGCACTGACAATTGAAATAAACAAATGAACTTGTAACATTTGTGCTAATTGTAGTTGTGTTTTTGCGTCGAAACAATTTGCATTGTCTACTTATGTGTTGCATTATTATATGTTGCTACCATAATGCGATCAAATTTTCTACTTCATTATTATCTTATTGCCACAGTTACTTTACAAATTATGTTATTTGTTCATACCTTTGTTTTTATTAATTATAGATGTCGACATCGCGTGCAAAGGAAAAGGCAACGACAAAATTTGAAAAACTTTTGAAGTCACCAGAAAAAATTCATATATTTGTTGAAGATAACCTTTTATGCAAAAAACCATGTTGCGAGCCTCCACGCGATGACGTCCCAAATGAGAGAGACGAACAAGCCAAAGGAACAAGCCAAATGAGGGCCCAAATGTTGCGAGCCTTGTTTCCTCCTACTCACCATCTGCCGTTGCTGTTCGACTGGCCAAAAGACGCCAGCAAACAGGAAACAAATCAGGTGTTGGACGAACCCTGTCTTGTGTCGTGGGAAGAGTACGACGAGGCCATGAAGAACGACGAGGCATGAAGTTTCCTGCTTGATCACCACCTTAGATTGTGTAAATATGTCGTTGTCTAGGTCCAGGGCAGACCTCTCGTTTCATTTTCTATGTTACATATGTATTTGCCCGAGAACCAACAATATATTATCTTTTAATTTATGTGGTATTACGTTCTGCTACAGACATGCTACACACCTTTTCTACTATTTAATTTAAATACATTAATTATATTATGTATTTGTTATTTAGTATATAATACAGTTCAGCCAACTTCTGCTTAAGCGGCAACACGACTACACATACCTTATTCTTTGAAGATAACCTTGTATTCATAAATATACAAAATAACATCTACACAACACAAATAAAATATATTTTTAATATATTCTAAACTTTCGTTGAAAGGACATCACAAATACACATTCTGCGTACTTGTTCAAACAGTGATGCAAGAACATGACAGAATAAGCAGATACTGACTACGCTGCCAAACAGAATCAGACTTCCAGCCAAACAGATTCAGACTGCAGTCAGACTGTAATCAGACCAGCTGACCAGAATCAGACTGCGTTGCCAAACAAAGCCAGACTGCATCCTGACTGCCCCAGCACCGGAATCCAGACTAACCCTGACTAACCCAGTCCAGATTCCAGAATCCCAGTCCTGTGCCAAACGCAGGCTAAAATTTTGCAGAGAGCTTAACAATACACAAAGGTATGACCCAAAATTTCAGCTAAAAGCCCAATGGATTTGAAAGTTATGTTATTTATAAGCATTCGGCAAATTGAGGTGCCAAACCTATCGTGGATGAGCAACATCTCTGAATAGAACTTTGTGCATCATCATTTAAGCACCAAATTTGTTTGCAAAATATTCAACCTCCTCGTACTAGTGAGAGGAGGTTGGAGCAGTACTCCCTGACTGCATTTATGAACGGATTACATTCATAATACTACTAGGAGGATTAACATAGGAGTCCATTGAGTTACTCTGCATATGTAACTTAGCAAGACCATCTACTGCTTTGCTGCTCTCACGGCATCTGAATTGCACTTTGGTATTCTTATCTAATGCAGTCTTGATTTTACTTGCCCAATAAACGAATCTTAGAAGTGCCCCAACATCATCCTGCATGATCCTCGTTGCCATCCGTTCTGATTGTTTCCTGAGACCACTTTTTCATCATTACCTATTCAACCGCCATGTATATTCCCGCCAGTTTCGCTTCCGTAGCATTAGGGCCTAGTTTGGCCGCTGTAGTTTAGAGTTCTGGTATTTGATGCACTAAGTGTACAGAAAATAAATAGTAACGGGTGCCTTTCGGTATTTATTCTGTACCGTTGTGTGTATTTTTTTTTTAAAGTTAAACCGACAAATTTCATTATGGAGGAGCCATACGACATCTACGTGAGAAGAAAAACAAATTAAAAGACCACACAAAGATCAAGAACAGATACAAACCACCACAAAAACTCATATCGAAATCTGATAAGGACAATGATGTATATATCCCTCTTCTCCTTTGCTGACTAAGGCAGCTTTCTATGAGGAATACCTTAACTTGAGTATGTATATGTGTTAGAGTACCTGCACCAAATCGGTGTTCCAAAAGGATATTTTTTCCGCACTTGTTGTCATACAAACTCCACAATAAAATTGACCGAGAAAGAAAAATCTACCACGAGAAGAGAAAGCAGCGCTGATTAACAGCGAGATAGACAAAACAAGAGAACAAACTAAACACAAAGCCACTAAAAAGAAAGGGGATAGAAAACTCGTCGCAGTCGGGCTCAGCGACACCAAAGACATCACGCCCACACATTTCCCGAAGAAGAGATCCTGCTGATGACGGGCGAGAAGAGGCCGAGGGGGAGTGGGACACCGCTTTGTGACGGCCAAACCCCCTCCCCCCAACCAGCCGCCTATGGAGGAAGAACCCTAGCGGCGCTAGGGAGAGATAAGAGCGGGGAGAGATAAGGAAGTCTATCTATTTAGTTAACTGGGTCTGTACCATTGTGTGTATGATTCAGCACCAAAATGGTAATCATCACTCCCACCAGAATCGGCCGGTTTTGAAACAGCCGCACTTCCGTGCCAGTCTGTCCCCTCATCTCATTTTTTGTGTGCGCTGATACATACCGGAGCTGGTTGCTCTCCGGCCCCCTCTACTGCCGAATACCAGGAAGCAGATAGTTACCTACAAGATTACCGGGATTTTGAAAGGCTTTACCCAAACTCAACCTAGATGTTTTAATCGTTATACACCATCCTCCCTGCCATTCCCCACTGCTATTCCTGGAAACTATGGCCACCGCCGCACCCTGTTTACTAACGTAGGCATCCACGTTAAGCTTTATAGTGCCATGTCCAGGGTGACTGCATCCAGCTGTTCTAGCTAACCTTTGGCCCCCTTCCTCCTGATGTCAAGCTTCCTCATTGAGTTTTATTGCTTGCCCAATGCAGGCTATTTGATGTTACAACTGCATGACTTCCCCTTTGGATACATGTGCATTGCGACATCTCCATAAATTTTGGCAAGTGATCCAGAATGTTTCCTCACAGATCCCGACCTGCTTACTCGCCACCTTCACCCAGCCCTCTGTGATCAACGTATTACTGAAGAACGTCGTCAGTTTCTCTTGTTTTATTAACTTGGCCCAGATTCCTCTTACTTCATCATAGTCCCTCAGTGCGTGAAGAACCGTCTTGTCGGTCTTCATACACCTGCTACATGTTCCATATATCGGACGTCATGTACGTCACCCTCCTCTTCGCATTTGTAAGTAGAACATTATGTTTAGTGAGACAGACAATTTTTGACTTGTGCCACCAGTTTCATCTTCCAAATCCCCTCCCAATTACCTTGAGCCATATGCTCCTTAGGTGCTCTGAGCAGGTTATATGCCGAACCTGTTGAGAATTTTCCATCATGTGTGTGATTCAATTAGCTCCACTGATCTTCATGGCTTCCTCCTAATGGAACGTTTGATTCAGAACTAGTCGAACCATGTCCTCCTGCAGCCACTCGGTCAGAAGCTTTTCATCCCATCTCGCTGACTCCGCAAGTAGGCTACTGACTTGTAAATCCGCAATTTCCTCTGGGATAGGCCTTTTAACTAAATCTCGGGCTTCACCCAGGTATCGTCCCATACATTAACTGATGTCCTGTTGACAGGTATAATCATTGATTTGGACAGAATGAATTTCTTCCATTCAAGCGCAGCTTGTCCAAGACGCAAACCTCCCCTCTTCTTGCCCGGTTCTACTCTCCTGAAACGATCTTTCATTACTTCATACCATATTGATTTTCTGCCTGATGCCATCTCCCACGCGTTCTTCATCTCCAAATCATGATTCCACTCTCTCATGAACTTGATACCCAGTCCACCATTCCTCTTTGAGTTGGTAACCTTGTCCCACGACACCAAGGAAGTCGGACTTATCTTGTAGCTTCCGCCCCATAGAAATCTTCTTACTGTTCCGTCAATTCTATCACAAAGGCCCAGAGGTAAGATCCCCGTCTGCATTGCGTATGTGGGAATTGTAGTGAGCGTGGACCTGGTTAAGCACACCCTCCCAGACAAGGATAGAGTCTTCACGGCCCAAGCACTCATCTTGTTTTCTATTTTCTCCACGACATCAGAATATGTAGCCAAAGCTATAAATAGAAACAGTAACATTTATATTTAATGATTATCATACAACAAGATGAGTGCTACATAAAAATATACACTTGTATTTTGAATATTAGTTCTTTCATGCATATTGGAACACTAGTAGCATAGTATAAAGTATACACAGGAACTAAGTGATACTAGTTCGTATTGTCACCTTTGTTCATGTAAAACTGTAAAAGACCATCTTTTAGCCTAGTACGGATTTTTAGAGCATGATTAATATTATGCATGTCATAAGTAGGTAAGAAATGCATTAAAAGTTATATCACTTGTCTCAAGGGTGAAAGAAACGTCCAAACAGCAAGGAATCACAAAAAGAGGAGCAAGGACCCAAGATTTATCCTCCAAAGTCTCCAATAAAGTTTCTATCTTCAAGAACAAAATGTATCTAGAGCAAAGAGAGAAGAAAAGAGGATTCTTCAACCATGTGCTTGAGTTTCCAATTAGAAGCACCATAGATCTCAGCCATGGTGGAGGATAGAAGGGGGAAACAACAATAAAAAGGATTAGGAGAGAATATTTTACATGTACAAATCAAGAAACTAGACAAGGAGCTTCGATCTAAGGTTTGCAACAACATGCAACCACTATCTCATAAGGTTACATCCCCAAGAAGTCTCACTGTCATCAATCAATGGTTTTTTGTTGCTCTATGGAAGAAGAAACAAGTTGAGTAAAAGGTTCGCTTGAAGGGAGTAGGGAGGAGAATGTATATCTAGAGGAGAAAGAGAAATTCAAAGGGCCCAAAGCAATGTTTCCATCGGTCAAAAGGTCAGGTTTCCCATCAGTTTGTATGTCCAGATTCACCATGTTTTGTAACTATTCAGAAAAATCACTAGTTTATGAACATTTAGAAAAACCTTTAGTTGACACACTTGGAATAATCATTGGATATTGAATGTAGAACAACCTTTGACTATCATACTCAGATCAAATAGCGATTGTTGGACATAGAACAATGTTGGTTGTTGAAGCAGAATAACCTTCAGTTGTCACATTCAAAACAAGCATCGGTTGTTGAACATAAAACAACCTTCAGTTGTCACACTTGGAACAACCATTAGTTGTTGGATGCAGAATACCTTTGGCTCTTGAAGCGGAACAACCTTCAATTTTTGAACTATAACATACTTAAACCAAGCATTTTGATTCTGGAAATCTTATTCTGTGATTAGGAAGTTAGTATGTTTAGTTCTTTAGTTTTGACCACACAAGGATTCATATAAACTTCGATATACTCATTTGTGATCTAATGAATTTTGTTAATGCATGTAACATGAATAACTAACCCTTAACATGTATAAACTTGAAAACATATATATAACAAATTAAGTGACATGAGGTTCTATAATCGATATCACATATGATAATAAACTCATATTTACATAAGAACATATATATGTGCTAACATATAACTGAGTCTGTAAAATATTTCATATATGCTTCTTTGCTAACCAATATTCACATAGTGACTAAGATATGTTTAGTAAGAGGTAACATGTTTAATGCATGAATAACATTCAGAGTTTTTGTATTCATGGATATGAATAATGTGCCATCATCCAAGTAAATGTTGAATTATTAGAATTAACAGGGTAATGAGTAAAATATGGAAACTCATAAAATATAATGCATCATATCCCTTTTTGGTAACAATATGATGAAACTAGGACACTAACTAATAAATGTTGATGATTATTGTATAATATAACAATGTATATTAAGTTGTTGAGGCTAAATACAAATTGTATTAGAACTCATAAAAGGAAGTAAATATAATTTCAAATTGGATTCCTCAATTTTCATATTGCTTAAGGGGAAAGTTTCACATTAAGTAGATAATCACAGATACCATAATTTTACAAGTAAGAAACATATAAGCTAAGATATAAAAATATTAAATAAATAACTGAATGATATAAAAGGATGAAACTAATCACAAATTTCAATTCTACATACTTCAATTTATCAAAGTTTCATCTTGTTTGAGCACCAAATGCTCCCTCAAATAGATTTGGAAAGATATATGTAAAGTGTAATGCCTTATTTGGTAAATATTCTAATTAGTACATTTGAATTCCTAAAGTCCTTGCTTTTCCGCTATCACACAAATTATTTTGGGTTCCTATAGTCTCATACATTGGTTGGGTCATGTTGGGAAATCCTATTTTGTTTTACTCAGATTGTTCCATAATAGTTTGATTTGATTGTGTGGAAGGCGTGTTGTCATCTACCTTCCATCTACGACAATTTTCCATGCAAACAGAGCTCTGAATTTCTCTCCTCTACAACTCTCTCTCATCTTACTCCATATTCTCGAGTTTGCTTCTCCATCTTTGATTTTATTTTTGAGTTTAGTAAGGTTTACCCCACACACTGTCTTCCCTATTTAGAAACTCCCTAATTCCTATTTCTAGGGTTTATCTAACTAGAGATGGCAATGCCTTCTTTCCTCCATCCCATTTATAGATAGCAATCAGAAAAGGACTTAATGTTGACTTGAGTGTTAAACATTGTCCATATTTTGATAATGAATTAACCATTCCATTCATATGTATCTAATATGTTTGTTCAAGAATGATTTCAGGCTTTAGGTACATTAGAAGGATCAATTTTACACAAGCCCTAGCTTGTCCGAGTTCAAGTTAAAAATAATGAAAGTGTGCAATTTGGGAAATCATTCCAAATCACCTTACATTAATTTTGTAAACACTTGTATTGATGATATGGCTTGCAACTAAGATGAGAAAAAAAAGTAGGGACACTTAATTCCAACATTTGATCACTCTAAAACTATTTTGAAAATTTTGTCACAACAACTTTGTTTGTCGAGTTGGAAACTCGACTGATCAGTGATGGATTTTTGGAAATGGGTCAATCGATCGAGTTGCACACTCACAGAACTTGACCGATCGATCAACTATCCAAAATTGATTTTGACACATCGGTCGAATTTTCTAAAACAAACTCTACCGATAGTTTGAAAATTAGCTTTGTCCATTAGTGGATCTGTCGAGTTATCTTTATTTAAACTCGACCGAATATATTGTACGGAAAACACAGAATAAGTGATTCCAACCATTGGAGAGTTGTTAGAAATGAAAATAGATCCATTGCAAGTTGTAAAATGGCTATTTTTTGTTCTTAAGTGATCCCACACTCAAAGGAACACCCCCAACTATAAATAGGACCCCTTGGAGTTCATTCAAAGTCTACTCATTCATGTTATTCCTGGTCCTTGCTTTAGTTGAGTGTGTTACAATCCTTTAAGACCCTTTCTCTCTCTCTTTTACAAAGCATTTTGTGATTATGACTGAGTTAGGCATGTTGTAAGAGAGCAAAGGTTGAAGTGAGCTTTTCCGAGTGAAGGTGAAGTTGATGTTCTTCTTCAAGGTTAAAGAAGAGGTGAAGATCTTCTCCAGGTGAAAGAGAAGGGCAAGGACAAGATTCAAGAATAGTGGATAATTCCTTCAAGACCAAAGACTTGATGCAAGTGTGGGTAAATCTTTGTTGAAGGATGAAGACATCTTGATCAAGTGGGTAAGTCCTTTTGTAGGTGAAAGACTCTTGTCTTAAGCATGTAAGTCCTTAGATGTATGGTGGTCTCGTTGTATCTTTTATGATGGAATATAAGCATACATGGGTTGCAAAGTCCTAAAGCTTGACCTCTCTTGGTAGTGGATTGACTATCTCCTAGTTTGGAGATTGGAACCACTCTAACCACCTTGTCCAAGTGTATGCTTAAATCTCTCTCATCCTTACTATGCTTGCTTATATAGTGTAACATCGTTGACCTCTCTAGTTAGTCAATTGACAATATCAGAGTTTAGATATTGAAACCACTCTAACCACCTTGTCCAAGTGTATGCTTCAATCTCTCTCATCCTTACTATGCTTGTTTAGATACTGTAACATCCCTGACTTGGGTTATGCCATAACTCTAGAAGTTTTGCTTAAGTAAGTTATTTATAAACTTGTTTTAATCTTTTTAAAAGTAATTAAGACTCAAGGAGAGTTTAATTTTCAAGTTTGAGTTTATTTGCAAATTGTTTGTGCATTATATGATAGTTTGGGTGTAAATTGCAATTTACCCAAGATGAGGGGTTATATTGGAAAATGTCACATTTTGAACGTGCCTAAAGTTCTTTAGAATCATAAGAGATATAATGATGCTAAGGGGTGGCTTGTGGAAAGACTAAGTTCAGAGTTGGAGCTTGTTTGAATAATGCTTGTGCCTTGTGTACCAATTTTGGTGCAAATTGTAATTTACCCAAAATGTAGGGTTGATATGAAAATTACCTCCTCTATAGTGTCCCTACTATCTCTTTAAAATCATATAGAAGATATAGAGAGAGAGAGAAAGAGGCACCATGTTTGAATCATATTTGAGTGATGGTATTCTTTGTGATGAAAAGACCAAGAAGAGTTGTATAGTTGAAACCCTAAAATGAGTTGTATTGAGTTGTAGAGCTTATATGGGAGTGTCTATTGGCCAATAAGCCATAGAGGAGGTCCCATATCATTTTGTCAACTCTTGGAAAAGGCCATGTTGAGTTAATAACCTCAAGAAGGTAATGGATATCAATTTACAACTTTCCTTGGAAAAGTTGTATCGGTTTGTGAATAAAGTGATGTTGGGTTGAAATATCTTGTTCAATAAAATAAATAATGGCCAAAATATTGTCCCTAGATTATCCCCAAGAGTTTTGCATGTCAAGATAAATATGTATGCATGTATGGACACATGTAAACCCATGCATGGATATGTGTCACCTAGTAGTATAAGGTGATGACACCTCTTATACACACTCTCTCATGAGCCTCAAATATATACCACTCCTTTCACCTACTAGTGAAACTTTTCAAATCCTTAAACTCTCTTTCTCTTATATATCATGCATAGTAGTTTAGGAGCAAGGATGAGCTCGAGCCTTAAGCTTAAGGTGAAGCCATGGTCATCTTCAACCTTAGTTGAAGCATGAATCTCAGGTTGTGATTCTTCCTTTCTTTTCTTCTTCACAAAGTTCTTATCTATGGTAATTTTTTGCATACAGAGGAGTTGTGAACAAGTCTTGTATCTTTGATAAGTTCATATTCAACCTTGGGAATGAGAATATTTGGAGCTTGGAGCTTTGAAGTTGTTCTTGAGGTGGGTTATATAACTTGAACCCAATCATGTTATTATTCACCTTCAATCTTGCTATACTTGTTGATCTACTTTCAATTTCAATTTTTCTTGAATGATTGATGATTCTATGAGTTCTAATAGTTGCATAGGACTATTTTCCATGAACTAGAATAGTAAGGGGCGAAATTCTAGAGCTTTATGATGATGAAATCATCATGGCACAAACTGATATCGGGTTGTAGCACCTCTAACCCGATATGGTAATGAAACCCAATATGGTGATATGAAATATATTATACCTTGGAATCCCACACCCCTATCGTTTTGTACATTTGGGTTGGTTGAAAAAGGACTAACCCCTTGTCTAGGTTGTCACTCAACACATGGTAGGTTGATACTTTGAAGGTTTGAAAAGGTATGAGCGTAAGGGTCTAACCCAATATGCAAAACCCTACACTTGAGTAAACTGATATAAGTGACGCACACACACACCTCTTGGATGATGTGGTGGTAAGTACACACCTCTTGGACGATATGGTGGTAAGCACACACCTCTCATATGATATGGTGATAAGCACACACCTCTTGGATGATATGGTGATAAGCACGCACCTCTTGGACGATATGGTGATAAGCACACACCTCTTGGATGATATGGTGATAAGCACACACATCTTGGACAATATGGGGATAAGCACACACCTCTTGGATGATATGATGGTAGGCACACACCTCTTGGATGATATGGTGGTTAGCACACACCTCTTAGATGATATGGTAGTAAGCATACACCTCTAGCCCGATATGGTGGAAGCACCTCAAAACCAATATGGAGGTAAGCACCTCAAATCCGATATACTTGATTGAGTTACACACAAAGTGTGTGTTATGTTAAATGATACATTAAGATGTAAAGATTTTAATGTATTTTGATAAGTGTAGGCCAATGTACCTTGAGAAAAGGGTTGAGCCAACTTAATAGAGTATGATGTAATCAATATCGTAGTGAGGATGAGAGAGAAACTCATACTTTGTGTGATAATCATTTAATGATAAATGATGAGAATAAGCAAGTATGATTGAATACTTATGATATCAATGTATGCTCCTAATATGTGTGGAGCTATGAATTAGGGTTTTGATTCTTGATAATATGAACTTGAAACCCTAATCGGCTAAAAAGAGAAACCCTAACCCTAATAATGGGAAGGTTGTATATCTCTTGTATTGCATGGTGATGATATGTACTTGATATTGTTTTTATCATGAAATACTAACCATGTAGGTATCATGAGATGATGAGCATAGCCAGGTATGAGATATGATGTTTCATATGATACAGATTAAATGGGCCTTGTGAGCCATGTGAAATACTTGGGCAACAAGTACAATGTATACCTAGGTTTGAGGACCTAGAGGCAATAGTTACCTGATAAGAGGTGACAATGTTCAGTGATAAACTAAGGGTTTGAATACCCAGATCTAGCAATCATGATGATGATAATGTTAAGGGATGAGAATCCTCAGTAATGTGATAAGGGACTAAGATCCTGAGTGTTATGCATTCAATGTGTTCCAAAGATTATGAAAGTACTTGATAAATGTATTACAACTTTCTTTGTAGCATATGTTATAATTCATGTTTGTAACTTGGTGATGCAAAAAGATACTATAATGCACCTAATTAATCAAGTGGAACCTTATCATGTAGTTGCCTTGGCCATAGATCCATTCAGTGTCAGAATTTGCTGAATGGTGAAATGAGTTTAACTCAGAGAGAATATTTTTGAATATGTGGGGGGTAATGGGTGAAAATATCCTTACATGCAAATAGGGATTGTTGTGTGATCTCCCTCATCATCATAAGAGTATGGCTATATGCCATGACTCAATATTAATATATCGGGGATTGATGTGTGATCACCCTGAAGAGAATGGATGCCACAACTATAACTCTATAGCGAACATGCCACTATACCCTAGCAAGCTAATTGCAGTTTGACACGTGATGTCACTGCCAGTGGTCCTGTACTGACTGAGACAGGTGAGTTCTTGGAAATCAGTTCTTCCTTTGACCTTGTATGGTATCGATGCTTTACGTAGTCGTGGTCAGTTGGAGCATGAGTGGTATACCTCATCTCCTCAGGGAATAAGTGTGATTGTAAATATGTAATCAGTCATGTAGTGTATTTGCTTAAGGATTGAATATGAACACATTGGTTGATGTTACACTACTTTTATACATCTTAAATGGATAGATGTTATATGTGTTCTTCATATTCCTTATAAAGTGAATAGATGATTTATTGCTCTATCATAGATAGTTGCATTACTTTAAAAGATGATATTGCTCTATTCTGCTTATAAACAATGATTGATCTTGATTATTAATATAAAAGATCCTCTGCTCAGTTTTATACTATTTACCTATGATAATAATGTTGTTGGCAGAGAGTTATATCTCTCGCCGGGACATTTGTCTCACCCCGTTGGACCCAACATTTTTAGGTGGATGTGGATGAGGAGGTAGAGATCATACTATAGAGGGAGGACAACAGCAACAGGGACATCAGTAACTGCTTAGGTTGAGTGTGATGTTTGTTGTGTCTTGTAAATAGAAGTCATATGTGTCGTCTCTGTACTCTCAGGTCCTTGGGAGTTAGTACGTAATGGTTTTATAAATGAACTGAGATTTTAACTTGTATGCCTCGAGGTTTTATGTTGATTATGTATATGTTTGGGTAAAGCAACTGGTATATGATATCCTCGAGATGAGATGGTACAATGTATGTACAATGTGAACCATGATGTATATATTTCTTTGGTTCTTTCTTTAAGAGTTTCCTGGCAATGGATCTCTTTGCAAAATGGTTTTAATTTTTAGTGATTTTCATTAATCCATTGCTAATGGTTATTCCGCGTAATTACTATGATGATTTGGCTGTCGGTTTGATAGCGGTCATCACATATAGTACTTAAAATTGTTCTTAAGCTTTTTGGTTTCCATTAATATAATTTGAAGGTCTAAATATTCTTGTGAGAATTTTGAAGCTCTATTCACCCCCCTCTAGAGCCCTAGATCCAACAATTGGTATCAGAGAAAAGGATCTTCTCCAAAAAATCTCCCACGAGATGAGAAGATGGATGAGAACCTACTTGGCTCACTCAACCTAGAGGGAGGCTTCTCCATGCCCCCCCGGTCTCTGATGGTGCCAACTTCCTCTATTAGAAGAGCCGTATGCAGTTCTACATCTAAGGTACGAACTTTGATATGTGGAAGGTGATGATCACACCATACAAGGAGCCAACCGGAGCTGTGCCATATGGAATGAAGCTGCTCTAAAAGATGCCTAGCTGAATGTCAAAGCAATTAGAATCCTCTATGCATCCCTCACTCCAACCATGTTCAACCACATCTCCACATGGGATACAACCTATGAGATATGGGATAAGTTCCGCATCACGTATGAAGGCACAAAGCAAGTTAAGGAGGCAAATATCTACATGTTAAACAACATCCCAGAGAACTTCAACATGTCAAGATGTACTCTAGGCTCAACATCATCATCAATGGCCTAGGTGCTTTGGGACACACTTTGGATAGAGGAGCAATCAACTCAAAGATCTTGAGGTCTCTACCAAAGAGGTGGGAGTCAAAGGTGACCTCCATTGAAGAAGTATGAATTCTTGGTGACATTCCAACCAAGGATCTTATAGGCAATCTACAAGCCCATGACCTAAGACTTGACAAGAATGAAGAGGAAGCCAAGCAAGAAGAGAAGGAAGCTATAAAGGTTAAAGATTGTGTCTTTAAAGCTCAAGTGGAGGTTGTAATCCTTCAACAACAACTTTCTTATTGGACCTCTCCCTCCTCCCCGAGTGAAGATGATGGCCCTAGTGAGCATGAATGTAACTTCACCAAGGGAAAGCACTAGAAGGGAAAGCAATCATCTTCTTCTTCTCCAAGATGCTACAAGTGTGGTCAAAAGGGACACTACAAGAGTGAATGTTCAAAATATAGAAAGCCACACCACCGGAGCAGCTCCAAGAAAGAGGAAGAGTACAAGAAAGAGAGCAAGTACAAGAGGAAGGAAAAGAAGGAGAGGAGACACAAAAATGTAGCTCATGCAGCTTGGGAAGCATCATACTCTAGTGGTTCAAGATCTGATGAATATGGAGAGTGTCACCTTGCATTCATGGCCTATACAAGTAAATATATTAGTGAGGTAAGTGAGGTAAGCTTGCATGAGTTATCTAAATAAACCCTTATTGATATGCTTGTTTTTTCCCGTTCTTCTTTTTCTAAATATAAATCTAAAAGGAAGAGGTTAGGAAAAATCATTGATGATCTGCATGCTAAACTTGAGATTCTTGAGCAAAATGAGAAAATTCATCTTGAGAGCATTGATAACTTGCAAGGAAAATTTCTTGATCTTGAGCTCCAATACAATGGAGTTGAGGTAGAGAATGGTTCTATCTTAAGAACATTGAATCTCTTAAGGAAAATAACCAAAAGTGCCTAAATGAGCTTGAAATACTTAAAAATGAAAAACTTAAAAATAAAAATGTTGTTATTTAAGATTATTGTTGATTCTTGTAGAGATGAAAGGGATGTTTATCTTAAAGAAATTCAATTGCTTAAATCTGAAAATGCTAGGTTACTTGGTCAAGTTAATGATTTATCTTCTAGATCTATTTTTCGTAGTAATGATGTTGCTTCTATTTCTCTTGAAAAATATTCTTATTTGACAAAAGCCATCTGCTTAGAGACCGACCTCGTTCATGCTAGAGATGATATTGATAGGTTGTCTTCTACTATTATATATCTCACTAATGACAATCATAGACTTAGAGCCTCTCTGCAGAAATTTCTCAAAGGGAAAAACTCCCTAAATGAAATCCTTGACCATTTTACCAAACAAAGTGGTACTAGTGGTTTGGGATTTATAGGGGGGCACCTAAGGGAAAGAACAAATCCAAAGGTAAGAAAAAGAGTAAGAAAACTTCCTTTTTCATTGGAGAGTCTTCTGGCACTAACAACCATGTGATTTTGTCTCATTGCAAAAGTGATGGTCATTATTCTACTTATTGTCCTTACAAGCCTAAGAGGACAAACCCAAAGATGAAATGGGTCCCCAAGCTAACTCAAGATCCCAAAGTTTAAGTTGGGAACTGACACTCTTCTTTCTTGTAGGAAAAAGGAAGATGGATTGTTGATAGTGGACACACTAAACATATGATAGGTGATATAAGCCATTTCAACAATATCACTAAGAAGAGAGGAGGTTCAGTTACTTTCGGGGACAACAAGAAAGGTAAGGTAAAATGGTTAGGGTGATGTAGGTAAATCCTTGTGTATCAAGAATGTCCTTTTATGGATGGCCTAAATCACAATTTAATTAGTGTAAGTCAATTATGTGATAATGGTTACCTTGTGAAGTTTACTTATTTTGAATGCTTGATTCTAGATTCCCTCACTTATCATGTTATATATAAGGGAACTAGAAGTGGTAATCTTTATATAGTTGTGCTTGACTCTATTCAGCCTATTGTTGGTAGATGCCTAGTAGTCAATTCGAATGGTATTTCTCTTTGTCATCGTCGGCTTGGTCATGTAAATATGCATCAATTGAAGAAGTTGAATAAAAATGACTTGGTCAAGGGACTTCCCAAATTGGATTTTGAAAAGGATGAGGAATGCCAACCTTGTACCCAATCAAAGAAAACTAAGTCCGCCTTCAAATCCAAAGGAGTCCTTAGTACCAAGAGAGCTCTTTATCTTCTCCATATTGATCTATTTGGACCAATGAGAACTTAATCGCTTCGTGGTTCCTAGTATTATCTTGTTATTGTCGATGATTTCTCTCATTGTACTTGGACCTTCTTTCTTGTTCCCAAGAGTGATGTGCTTAATATTTTCTATAGTTTTTGTAAACGAGTTGAGAACAAAGCTTATTTTTAGATTATTTTCATCCATAGTGATCATGGGGGAGAATATGAAAATGATTTTTTGGAACATTTTTGTGAAGAATATGGCTATGCACATAACTTCTCTTCACCTCAAACACCTCAAAAAATGGGGTTGTAGAGAGGAAGAATAGGCCATTATAGGAAATGGATAGGACTATGCTTTTAGAGTATGACACTCCAAAGAAGTTTTGGGCTGAAGTCGTTAGTACCTCATGTTTTGTGAAAAACCAAGTTTTCACGCATCCTTCTTTGAAGAAAACCCCCTATGAGCTATGGTGTGGTAGGAAGACTTCTATCAAGTACTTTCATGTTTTTGGATGTCCTTGTTTTGTTTTAAACACGAAAGATTCTCTCGACAAGTTTGATCTAAAATCATACAAGGCTTTCTTTCTGGGAAAACTACTAGCAAAGCTTATAGAGTGTTTAATGTTGATCTTACTAAAGTATAAGACTCTATTAATGTTAAGTTTATTGAGACTAACCCCTCTATTCCCAAAGATGTTGTTCCAAATGATGAAGTTGCAGGTGAGGTGATTCCTATCCTAAAATAACTCAACATCACCCAAAAGGGAAAAGAGGTGGTCACTCAAGAAGAAGGGAAAGATGAAGATAAGAAGGATCCAACTCCCCACTTTGCAAAGAATCATCCAATAGAGCTGATTTTAGGTGACCCATTTGAAAGAATGAAGACACAGGCTGCCTTCAACAAAAAACAAGCCAACAACACCTTCATCTCACAACTCGAGCCAAAGAACATCAAAGAAGATCTTGGAGATGATGAATGGATCCTATCCATGCAAGAAGAATTGGAGCAATTTGAGAAGAAAAAAGTGTGGACCCTAGTGCCAAGACCATGTGATAGAAATATCATTGGCATCAAGTGGGTCTACCACAACAAGCTAGATGAAAGTGGCAAGGTGGTAAGAAATAAAGCAAGGTTAGTGTCTCAAGGCTACAATCAGTAGGAAGGTATTGAGTTTGATGAAACATATGTACCTATAGCTAGACTTGAGTCCATTATTATGTTTCTTAATTATTATAGTTATAAAAACTTTCTTCTTTATCAAATGGATGTTAAGAGTTCCTTTTTAAATGGTAAAATTGAGGAGGAACTGTATGTTGCACAACCCCCAGGCTTTGAACATGATAGTTTACCTAACCATGTTTATTTGTTGCAAAAAGCTCTCTATGGACTCAAACAAGCACCTCAAACTTGGTATGAGATATTAAAGAACTTGTTGTTAGATTATGGGTATATCATGGGCAAAGTATATTCTACCTTGTTTCTCAAACACACTTCTAACAATTTTCTTATCATTCAAATTTATGTTGATGATATCATTTTTGGAAGAGCTAATATTGATCTTTACAAGGAGTTTAGTGATCTTATGTAGAGTTAGTTTTAGATGAGCATGAGGGTGAACTTACATTCTTCCTTGAATTTCAAATCAAGCATACTAAAGATGGGAACTTCATCAACCAAGGCAAGTACACAAGTGAGCTACTAAAGCACTTTGGGATGGAGAACACCAAGCCGATGGACACACCCATGTCAAACACCACCAATCTTGATAAAGATGAAGAAGGTGAGAAAGTGGATGAGAAGCTCTATAGAGGTATGATTGGAAGTGTACTTTATTTAACTACCTCTAGACCTGATATAATGTTTAGTGTTGGTTTATGTGCTCACTTTCAATCAAATCCCTAGAAATCAGATCTTATAGCTATTAAGAGGATTTTAAGGTACTTAGCCAAAAACTAAAATTTTGGATTATGCTATCCCAAGTCAAGGGACTTTACTCTTACGGGTTATAGTGATGTGGATTACGTAGGATGCTTGATTGATAGAAAGTGCACAAGTGACACTTGCTTCCTCCTAGGACCATGCTTGGTGCCTTGATTTTCCAAGAAATAGAGCACAATGGCTTTATCAACTATTGAGGTTGAATACATTGTAGATGGGAGTTGTTGTGCCCAAGTCCTATGGATGAAGAAAATGCTCCAATACTTAAATATTTATTTTGATGCTTCTCCTATTTATTGAGATAATACTAGTGCAATCAATTTATCTTACAATCCTATATTGCATAGTAGAGACAAGCATATAGAGGTTTGTCATAATTTTCTTTGTGATCACATTGACAAAAAAGATATCTATATCACGCATGTGGACACAGAGAATCAGTTGACAAACATTTTCACTAAACCTCTAGCTAGAGAGAAATTCAATTTTATTAGATCTAAACTGCTCATAACTTCTTTAGATGAATCTAACATGCCTGCTAGCTAGTTGTTATCAATCTTATATGCTTTGCTCATGTCTTGATCACCTTTTCTTACTAAAGTGCTAAACTTTTCATGTTCATATGCCTTGTTTTTTGCTTCTTTTGGGTATTTTTCACAAATGCTTGTTTTATCACAAAATAGTACCCAATGATGAGTGATATGTGCCTAGGTATGTTTAATATGCAAAATGGACTAGAAAAATAGAATTAATTAGCACTCAAAAGGATAGAAATTAAGATTTCTAATGATGGTTCATGTTGACCATCGATCAAGTTACCAAATCGACCAGTCTGTGGTCGAGGGCTTTTGTAAAAAGCCATTCAGTCGAGTTTCCCATTCATAGAACTCGACCGATGGCTGGGATGGAGAAAACTTAAGTGTGGTTGGCCGACTTTTCTCCCTCTCAACTAGAGAAAAGTCAACCAATTCACTCTCTAGCTCCCTTAATCTCTCAACCCTAGCCCCGACCATCCTTTTCCTAGCCCTAACCTACCCTTGATCGACCTTCCTAGAATTCTTACACATCAACCATAGGTGTTTGGCCGGTTCTTGGTGGTGTTTCCTATGTTTTTTACCTCTCAATCTTCTTATTTCGCCTCTTTGGCTTCCAATAAGAGAAAGAAAGCCACCCCCTCTAAAGCACCATCCTCCTCCAACTCGTGCCTTATACCCTTCGATGATACCTTATTTGTCTCCGATGATGCTCTAAATGGGTACAAGGAGCTCCTTCCTAGGAACCCCTTTCTTTTTCATTCCTTATTTGAGCCACACCCGCGTAGACAAGAGGTCATTGATCAAGTTGTTGAGTTGTTGTACAACCACCACCTCTCTGCCCTAATGTTGAACGTGTGTGATATCACAATTCCATCACAAGCACTAAAGTCATTCATGAAATCCATGCAAATTTGCAATAGAATTACATAACTCTTGTACCCCCTCTAAATACTCAAGTTGTTATTACTTCCATGATTGTCGGGAAGAAATTTTAAGTCTCTGAGAATACATTGAATATCTTTTTCTCTGGTACTGAGGTGACTAACACATGGAGGAAGGATTACCCTAAGTATTTTGACCTCCTAGACCTTGAGGCCTTCTACAAGTAATATGATATCACTCTCCCTGACATACATAAATTAGTGAAGAAGCCTCAATTTCCCTATAGGAAGAAGTCTACCCTTCCCTCCTCCTCCTTAAATATGAAGAACCACATAATTTCTGTAATACCCGGGCCCACTACCCTAGGCTCTCATAGAGCCTTAGGAATGATGACTGGCCCTACAGACCACCCCTAGCCTTAACTGCGCACTTTGTCCTCAATAATGCACAAGCCAGGATCAACTTCCCGACTGGTCACCCATCCTAGTACTACTCCAAGTTGAGAACACTTAACTATGGAGTTCTTTAGTGATGGGCTCCCGAAAAAGGAGGTGCACCTTGTTGATATGGGTACTCCAATCATTCCTTTTAAGATCATGTTATCCGAGGCCTCAAATCCTGGGACGTTACAATCTCCCCCACTTAGACTCTTGACGTCCTCGTCAAGGCTCAACTATATGGCCTCATAATATTTCCCCATTTCAGTGCAGACCCAGAATGGCCCATGGACACCCAGCACCCGATCACGGAATACCAGTGCAAGGGTGGCTACATCACCATGAATAACACTTTCCAACTTGCCTGGACCGCACGACTCAAGATTGTCATGCCACATGCCCATGTGGGCCCCATCTACTAGAGGGGCTATGGATCTGATACCGTTTGTAATGATCGTGCCCACTACCCTAGGCTCTAGTAGAGTGTTAGGAATGATGACTGGCCCCACAGGCCACCACTAGCCTTAATTGTGCATTTTGTCCTCACTAACGCACAAGCCAAGATCAACTTCCTGACTGGTCACCCATCCTAGTACTACTCCAAGTTGAGCAAGCTTAACTATGGAGTTCTTTAGTGATGGGCTCCCAGAAAAGGAGGTGCACCTTGGTGATATGGGTAGTCCAATCATTCCTTTTAAGATCATGTTATCTGAGGCCTCAAATCCTGGGACATTACACTTGCCCTGGTAGTCAACTACAATATTCATCCAACAAAAATCAAACTAAAACTATAGAGAATATTATGGTGATTATGTTCTATATCCTAAAGAACATCAGAATCAAGTGGGCTAGATATGTTCACCATCACATGACCTTCTTTGACTCTGGTAAGAACACTCGATGAACCCACCCTCCATACCCTACTTTGATTTGTGGTCTTTTTTAGTCTGCCACTGGCAAGTCTCTTTTTCATGGCCTTCATTACAAATATGTTCAAAAAGAAGTTTTTATCAGTGAGACCACAATTTATAAGAGTGTGCCTACCCCTTCTTCTACCACACCAGGAGCCTCCACCTCCACCCAGGCACCTCCACCTCCTCAAACATCCCGATCTTCCCGTGCCTCTTTTCATGTATCAAATAAAACTGTCATGGGTTACATGATGCATCAGCAGGCGTATAACCTTCAGGTTCAGGAGCACATGCATCATGATCTCTATGCTATCATGTCTACCATGAAACTTTCCTGTTACCATCCTTCCCTTGCCTACCGGCCCTACCCAGGAGGTGATTATGCATCCTATGCATACAATCACTTTTTCATAGTCCCTCCACCTGCTTCTTCCACTACTACACCCTATGTTGTTGGTGGATCTACCCCTTGAGTGCTTCCTCTCCATATTGGTCCTATAGCTACCTTGCTTGTAGGACTTGGCACCTCTTCTCCTACTTTTCCTCAAGCCCAAGGGTTGCAAGATCTTAGTATGACTTAGGTTGAGTAGAATGCCATGTGGTTCGATCATGTTTTCAGTCCTTCTAGCGATGAGGAGATGTCAGACCAGGTTGATGAGGAAGGTGCTACCGATGAGGAGGCATCTGATAATGATCATGGCGAGGATAGTTCTGGTGGCCCTGATGATGGTTGTGTTGGTGCTTCTGGTGATGAAGGTGACATTGTTGCCTCTGCTGCACCTTGAAATAATGATGAGAACTACGAGCCTAAAGCCTCTGATGATGATGATGCAGATTATGATGACCCTTTGGACTTAGATAGTGTATATGTTTAGATGTTTTAGTTTTTAGTATTTAGATGTTGATCATATATATCTTTCTAGACTATTTTGTACTAAAAACATCTGGGAACATTATATGAGATGTACGATTTCTATCATCATGTTGTGTTCATCGTTTTAGATTGTAGTTGCTTTTAAGGACAAACTTTCTGTGTTGTAATATTAATCATACATACTCTTACTCTTTGATTGACTATATCTCATGAGTTGGTTCTATGTTACCCATATTTTGATTATGACTTAGATCGCATGTCTCCCTTTCATCTCTATCTTATGTGTGCTTTGAGGTTGAATGTTTTTATGTTGTGGATGTATGTGTCGGTTGTGCTTGGAGAAGACCTATTTTTGTGCTCTTCTACCCCCCTTACTTTTTGATATTTCCAAAAGGGGGATACAAGTTTAATGCTTTAAATCTCAACCATATTGCTTTTATTACCTATGTGATCCTTTTCTTGTTCAATATATGCTTTGTCATGTGACTTGCTAAAGGACCCTATAGTATATACATGTTATATTGCTTTGTGTATAAAGACTAACTATGCAGGTAAGAGTGAGCACAGATTGAAGGGGAGAAAATCACATTGATAAAATTATGAATCCCCTTGCAATTCACAGGGCTAATGTATGACTTTACATATCCTTTTCAATACGTTGAGGAATGGTTTGTCATTGTCAAAAAAGGGGAAAATGTTGACTTGAGAGTTATACATTGTCCATATTTTGATAATGACTTAAACATTCCAATCATATGTATCTAATATGTTTGTTCAAGATTGATTTCAGGCTTTAGGTACATGAAAATGATCAATTTTACACAAGCCCTAGCTTGTCCAAGTTCAAGTCAAAAGAAATGCAAGTGTGCAATTTGGGAAATCACTCCAAATCACCTTAGATTAATTTTTGAATCACTTGTATTGATGATATGACTTGTAACTAAAATGACAAAAAAATAGGGACACTTAATTCCAATGTTTGGTCACTCTTTAACCATTTTGAAAAATTTGTCACAACAACTTTGTCGGTCGAGTTGGAAACTCGACCGATCAGTGATGGATTTTTGGAAATGGGTCAATCGGTTGAGTTGCACACATACAGAATTCAACTGACTGATCAACTGACCAAAACTAATTTTGACTCATCAGTCGAGTTTCCCATAACAAACTCAACCAATAGTTTAAAAATTAACTTTTTCAGTTAGTGGATTGGCCGAGTTATCTTTATTGAAACTTGATCGAATGTATTGTACAGAAAATGTAGAAAAAGTGAATCCAACCATTGGAGAGTTGTTAGAAATGAAAATATATCTGTTACAAGCTGTAAAATGGCTATTTTTTGTTCTTAAGTGATCCCACACTCAAAGGAATACCCCCATCTATAAATAGAACCCCTTGGAGTTCATTTCAAGTTTTCTCATTCATGTTATTCTTAGTCCTTGCTTTATTTGAGTGTGTTACAACCCTTTAATCCCCTTTCTCTCTCTCTCTTTTACAAAGCATTTCATGATTATGAGTGAGTTAGGCATGTTGTAAGAGAGCTACCTCCATGTTATCTTATAAAGCTCTCATTCCTTCCATCTTCCCAATCCCCTTTCTCAAAGAGTAAAGGTTTAAGTGAGCTTTTTTGAGTGAAGGTGAAGCTACTATTCTTCTTCAAGGTTGAAGAAGAGGTGAAGATCTTCCCTAGGTGAAGGAGAAGGGCAAGGTGAAGATTCAAGAAGAGTGGGTAATTCTATCAAGGCCAAAGACTTGATGCAAGTGTGGCTAAGTCCTTGTTGAAGGATGAAGACATCTTGATCAAGTGGGTAAGTCCTTGTGTAGGTGAAAGACTCTCATCTTGAGTAGGTAAGTTCTTTGGATGCATGGTGGTCTCCTTGTATCTCTTATGATGGAATATAAGTATACATGGGTTGCAAATCCCTAGAGGTTGACCTCTCTAGATAGTGGATGGACTATCACCTAGTTTGGAGATTGGAACCACTCTAACCACCTTATCCAATTGTATGCTTCAATCTCTCTCATCCTTGCTATGCTTGCTTAGATAGGACTTCAAATTGTTCTTAAGATTTTTGGTTTCCATTAATATAATTTGAAGGTCTAACTATTCTTGTGATATTTTTGAAGATATATTAAACCCCCCTCTAGAGCCCTAGATCCAACACTTAACACCTCTAAGTACCCTCCTCCACTATGAGTTTTTATCATCTCTACTTGTTTCCTACCCACCAACTCTATTCAGATCATCACCAATGACCACCTCTTGAGAGATTGAGAGTTTGGTAAGCGTCTATGAAACCCCCTTGTCCCTTCTTATATCTTGGTTACCCATCTCTGTTGGTCTCATTGGGTTTCCAATCTCGACCTCTTGAACCTACAACAATGGTTGGTGTATTGGTTGTGCAGGAAATTCATGACCCCATAAATCGCTTCTATGACTTCATTTAGCCTTCAAGAACATTTTCCCTATCCTTTCCTTTGCTCTTTGAGCTACGGGATGAATTTCTCCTTCAAGGTTTTGCTATTTGGTCTCTTTAATTTTGACACTTGAGGTCACAGTTGTGTTTTCCTTATTGCTCTTATTTGCTATTATGGGTTTGTCAGAACTCTAGGGTTTGGTTTTGGTGGGTTTTTGGCATCTTCTAACAATTGTTTAACTTCATGTTTTGATCATTGTCCAGCAATGGCAACCTCCCTATTTTGGGTGTTTCTAAACTCCCCAAGACTCGAGTATGAGCTTAGTGCCTTTGGCTTGGCTCGAGAAGAGAAAAGGCGATCTCATTTTCTCACGAGATGGCCCGATTGTTCCACCATGATCTGAGGTTTGGTGCAACTAATGACTGTAGTCACTATGTGTTGTTGTTGTGCAAAGGAGTAAAATGCCCCCTATGGAATTTATGGTCTGCCCCTCTCTTTTCTTTTGCTTCTCTATTTTTCCTTCAGGGGTAAAATTATCTTTTCATCGTGCTGAGTTGTGTGTTGGGCATGTTGTAGGCCCGGGATAGATGGCTAAACCTTGTTAAGCCATGTCACTTTTTTATATAAAAATAGATAATGTTACATATGTGGTTTAATACAAATTTTTGATTGGATAATATTTCAAAAAATATAGTAAATTGCATATAGCTCAGAAAAATAATATAAAATATGTTTTAAAACTATGGGATTTTTTTCCGTCCGTTGGTACCATTTTCATTTCCAAATTCTAATCTAACAAATATGTGATTTTTACAGATTCTACTATAAGTTATATTTTCTAAAATTGATATTGAATACTTTATAAGTCCTAAAACTAAAGTAAAATATGATATGGAGTCATGGAAGTAAAATCTAAATGGTGGTTTGGTTTAGATAACCTAATTCATAGTAATAAAAAGGTGATTTTTAGGGTATATGTAATTAATGTGAATGCAATCCTAATTTCATATATGATGTTATTAGGTGGCTTTTGACCCTGATGTGGAGATAGGGTGGACCCTCAATACATATAGTCTAAAAATGAGGTATGTTGCATCTCTTATTATTCCATATAATGAAATTACCCATGTTCTCTCTCTTTTGATCTTTTGAGACATATACCCTACATAGTTTGTCACTCCTATGAGATGTTGATTACTATGAGTAGTTATTTGTTGATATTGATCTTATGGTACACTTAATCTGTTGGATATTATTTTTACTCTAAATTTTGTTTTGTTCATCCTACTTCATGTTGTGCCATTATTTGTGGAGACTCTATTTATGAAAGGGAATCTTATTTTCCAATGTGATGGGCTCTGGTGGTCTTATGATGTATCTTGATTGTGGAGATTGATTGGATTTTTATTTATGGGTCCTCTGATCCCTCTTCATAATTGGTTGGATGTTCTCATCCTTTTACGTGACATTGACTAAACTTAATTCTTGCCTCCACATTTGTGCATGGCTTAGACTAATTTTGTTTCTACTAGTAGTACATGAGTACAACCATATATAGTGTCCACTTTTTCTACCCCCTGTGTGCTTTTCCACTCGACATATATAGAGTTTGCTTATTCCACCCAAGGTGCACTTTTCCACCCACTTTTTGGCTGAGATCCTATGGTGTCCCATCCCTTCTTTAAACATCTTTAGTCTAGTGTTGTTTACATGCACTTTTTATGTTTTGTGATAAGTGATGTGGAAAATTTTTAAGGCAAAAGATATTTTCCTTGATACTCCTCTAAATGTTCTTTTGATATCCATTTGGACGCTATTTATCCCTTATGATTGGGGAAACTTTGATATTTACATTGTGTCCTTTTTACCTTATATTGCTTAGTGCATATTTTTATGCACATACAGACTTTTATGCTGACAACATCTACTTTGTATGCTCTTGTGGGATATTCTTACAACCCCTAGGTGAAGGACATGGTGGAACCGACATGATGACTTGGATTTGGACTCGTGAAGCTGACTCTTATGAGATAGAATTGAGATATTTTTTACTTCCCTCTTCCTAGATATTGAAGTTTTTTTCATTCATGTAAACCCCAAGTGGGAGATTGTTATGTAAACTTGTTGAATATAGTGACTACATTAATTTTTGTTGCTATGCTTTGGTCTTGTATGCCATTCATTTGAGCAAAAAAATATACCTATTCCAACGTACTTGTTAGTGTGTTTGGTTTAGATGGGTTTTTTACTAGAATTAAGTGATGAGTGGATCCCCTCTCGGGTCTCATTCGTTTCAAGATCATATAAGAGCCATGGTGGTTGGATCTAAATATTTTAACTTATCTTCCTTAGGATTCCTATCTCATCCTATAAGCTCCTTAGTAGGATCTTACCATACGTAGTCACCCTGTAAGAGATATGTTTACACTATAATTTCCATAAGTCATACATGAGAAGGTTAAAGGAAGATTTAGAATTGCATAGGATATATAGAATCATATAGGGATACACATAAGAATTTTGATTATTAAATCGTAATGAGATGAGGTTTTAGGTGATCTTACCCTACCATATAGATTAGTGGTCACATATATCTTTGGATGTAAAGATCTAACTTTAGGGTAGATTTTGGCATGATCATGAGAAAATATTTGATAAGGAGATCGTATATAAAAACATTGACTTGGTTCTCACATTTGATTTCAGAACCATCTTTTGTTTTATGACAGACATATTTCATCACCAAGAATTATTTTTCATTATAAAAATATATCTATAGAAAAAAAATATTTTATGAAGGAATGTATGAAGTTTGATAGTGAAACCCTAGAATTAGTTAGAATCGAAATTTTAAATGCTTGTTTAGTGTACAGAAAGATGACTAAGAAAAGTATGGATTGTGATAAAGGTTTATTTGACCTACCCTTTTGTACCGTATGGCCTTTGGATTGCTTTTGTAAATCTTAAGGTTGTTATATTAGAAATATAAGGACCTAATACTATATCCTAGGTGGGTTTGGCTTGTTATATGGATTCATGCCCTATGAACATCACAAACATACAAAACAATCTTGACTAAAAGATATACATGTAACCCTATTACCCTGGCATTGTATAATTTGATTTATCAGGTTAAGCCTTTTTATGGGTGGATAGTAACTGGTTGGTAATGTATACTTTATTAGATTTCAAGGATGAAATCCTTTTAAGGGGTGGAGTGTTGTAACTGTCACGAAACTGTTCTTACCCCAATCCCAATCCTACTACCTAGACAGTAGAAAAAGGACTGAAGCGTCCGTCCCTGAGTGGCCCAATAAGATCAATCACACTGGCATATACAATAAGAAATAAATAACTCAAAAACTGGATAATTAAAGAACAAACTAACCCAATATGGAGATATACCCGATTTATCTTTGTCATCAGAGTGTATGAGTGCGGAAGCGATCTTACTCAGTATTCCATATGAATTGCCTAAAATCAAGAAAATCGAGACACAATCATGTAATTGCACGGTACGCTATCAAAAACAAGCAAAGTGATTTATAACAAAATAGTATACTTGGCAGGACTTATATTCAAAGGAATAATAAGCAATTTGCAAAACCAACATTTAGTCGACAAGTTTTTCAAGCAATTTGACTTTTATTATGAGTTCCCATTATATTGTAAATCAAGAAGCATGCTTATATATTTTGTGTGACTTTATCGCCCCAACACGATGGGGGAAGTCACTGGGCTCCTTCTCACCACAGGAACATAGGAGGCCAATGTACAAGTCCCACCTCCATCTGAGGGGGTTGTTGTACTCAATATCAACATTATCAATATCATCATCATTATCAATATATGGGCAGTCATAATGGGCATGCAATTTATGTTTTCATGTTTTTCAAAATATAGTATAGAAAAGCATAACAATAATCATAGGGAACAGTAGCTCATCCAAGTAAATAGCCAAGTATACGATCAAAATATACATAAAAGTATCTTCAATACAATCAAGGAGGAGTTCTATAATAGCGTACCTTTCACCGAGGATTTTGAGTATATAACAACGAGAGTAGAAGATAAGGGTCTCAAGTAGTTCCTAGATCAATCAAGATATGGATCGAGGGTCAAGATCATAATATAGACCAATACCAAGTACACCATATTAGGGTTTTCCAATCCTATTCATCCCTAAGGTAGATCATTCATTTATAGTCAACATTATATCAAGATTTCAATATTTAGTCAAGTGTCAAGCATATTTGAGGATGGATGATCTACCTAGGTATTTTAGGAATATATTTGCTAACCCTAATTATTATCATCAATATTTGAGTCATCATTCAAGTTTCTAGATCATCATCATGATACCTAACATCATTGGTGTTCAAGATCAGGTTGATGGGTCAAAGTATATCAAATGTTTAGCAAGATTAAGATCAATATCAAGATTACTCATATTCATTATAATCAAGATTGAATCCAGTAAAAGATCTAGATCACTAATGATTCATTTTCAAGAGTAGATGATTCAGATATATTAGATCTAGGTTACAAGATAATCATCAGAGTCCAAATCTAGGGTTTTCAGTATTTAGTCAATATTAACAACAAATAGAGTCATTTAGGCCAATCACCTAAGTAATAGATCAATATTTAATTATATCAGTGATGAAAAAATCGTAATTAGGCTTTAGGAGTATTTTTAATGGATTCACTAGATTTTTCTGATCAAAATGGACTACTTGTTTATCATTTTCGGAGTTTGGATGCATTTTCTACAATTAAAACAAGATCTGATCATTTGTTGCAATTTCGAGCATTGAGGGATATGCTTACCTTAAAAGGAAATCCGAGATGAAAAATGTAGATTGTTGATCTAGATCTGGACGTCCATGATGGAACTCTTCATTAACAAGTGAGTAAGTCCCGATTTCCAAACTCAGGTCGTTGGATCGTGATCGGAGGGTTGTGGCTCTTCTCTAGCTCGACCCTTAGATCGAGATCTTGTGGCTCATGGACTAGACGGTCTAGGGACTCTTCCCCTTCGTCACAAACCCTTGCGCGAACCATGAAAGTAGTAGAGGAGCTCGCCGGAGTAGAGGAGGTCTCGGATCAGCAGAGGGTAGGAGAGAGCATGATCAAGCCGGCCGAGCTTGCCTTGGCCTCGCGGACTTGATGGGGGTCATATATTGGGGGAAAGGAGATGAGGAGCATGGACGCCCGATCTGGGCTTTGTGGCGGCACCACGATGGCGTAGAAGGGGAAAACGAGGGAGAGAGCACGCGATGGGAAGAGAAGGTGCCAGTCAAGTTCTTGGGGGCAATCCGAAGTGGATGGTGGGGTTTTTATAGCTAGATGGGGCTAGGTTTAGGGTTTGCATGGAGGTGGCCATGGTGGCGGGTAAGAGTTGCAAATGGCAGTTCAAAAGTTCTCAAAACATGCTGGAAAAAGGGTTAGATGAGTCCGAAATGGTGGGGCGAGCATTCTTGCGTGATTTGATTTTCAAAACGGGTCAAAACGAGCCAAAAGCATGTGTCTGTCCCCTTAGCCTCCTCCCCTTTGATTGCGGGAGGTAGGGGATGACCTCCCAACTGCTGTATCAGGCTGCAATCCGCAGATGCCCAATCCAAGGGTCTAGAATCACTCCTCCGTTGGAGGATAGGATCGCTGACTTGGAAATAGTCAGAAAAGAGCAAAATAAAAGGGTTTTTTAGCATTAAACTTCGAAAAATCATAGAAACTAGTAGGAATGTCCAATTGCAATGAAATTTGGACCATAGCTTCACAAAAATCTGGGGAATATTTAGAAAAAGTTTAGGAACCAAATTATGAAGTTTGATGGATCAATTTGATTCTTTGGACAAAGTGATGATTTAATCTAATTTGAGGTGTGATAATGTGTGTAAAAACTACATTGATCACCATATTTCGTATTTGGGTCATCAAAATTGATTATGAAGACAATAAAATTTATTTGAGACCATGAGAGGATATAATGAGGTCAAAAGAGTAATTATCTCATTATTATGCTAAAATCCACTTTGTAACATCCTTCCCTCCTTAAAAAGGAATTTTGTCCCTAAAATTCAAAACAACCTCAAAATTGAGATCATTCAACCTAAGTCATATCCTAAAAATTGGGACTTATCTAAATTCAGATCATATCCTCAAATACTAGAACATACTCAAGTATAAAATCAAAACCATGTCCTCAAATTTCAAGTAATCCAATAATCATAATTGGGATTCCATGTTCCATATCATAATCAACTTGGTACTAACACCATTTTCATCATCAAGCAATTGAGTATCAAGATCAGCACATATATTGTCCAAAGTCATCGTATGAGCCTCAAATATGGAAAGCATCCTATTGGTCACAAATTTGGAAAGATCATATTTTAGGTCAAACAAATAGAGTCCTTGAATCAAATGTACAAGGTGACTTTCAATCCCAAAATCCCAGGGTCTTAGCTTCTACGTTGGCCTAGGTGGGGTTATACATCCATGATTTGAGATTTCATATTTCAACATTTAGAGACAACATCATACTTTCAATATCATTATTTCGAGCTCAAAATCAATGGGAAGGTCCCACCCTAGTCCTAATGAGAGCTAAACCCTAAGTCATAAACTGAGAGAGTCAATATAGTTATCATTTCAATAAAAAATTCAAGATTTGGGATTTTGAAGTCATTAGTCATATATCTAGGGTGATCTCAAGGTCCAAATAATGTGAACATAGGATTTGTATCATTATTGATATTGATAATCGTGAGTCACATTATTATATATCAGTATTAAGAGTCGAGATTTTTGTACATCAAATGTCGTAGTTCCAAAATTTTGAAGCTAGGGTTTAGATTCCTATTTAGACCTTAGTATAGATCACTCATCTATATTCAATTTTGAGCAACAATATTCAATCAATATTCAAGCAACATATAAAGATTTCATTATCAGGGTGTCCAACTTTGATGAATGATCTAGACCTAGGTCTATCTAGGAAGTCAACCACAAGTTATAGTCAATATTGTCATATATCAAGGTCGTTATCAATATTTAAGATCTAGTATCAACCGTGGTTTTAACATATTAGGCTTAGGTCAACCAATTCCAAATTGAGTGAAAGGTTATACCTTCCCAAACTCTAAATGATCAACAATACGAAAATTTAGAGGCAGTCAGAATAGAGATGTGACCTAGGTTAGGGGAGTCATGAGTCAACTACCCCCCTAATCTAGCACATTACCAACATTAGTCATTATCCAATCAAGTTTATTCAAATAGGGAGAGTATCAATGATCAAAGCATCTTTTACAAGGTCATAACATCAAAATTCAAGATCATAATAGGGCAATAATGTCAAGATTTTACAAAGTCAAGTTAATATTTGCATTCCTTTGCTTTAATGATCAAGGTAATAATATAATTTGGAAATTGAGGATTTGAGTTTGGCATTCAAGGAATAATAGTGAAAAATATAGGCCCATAATCGTCATATCAGAATTGATATTGCAAAAGGCATCAATAGTTAAAAGGAAAACTTTTTTTTTTTGCATCATATTCTTACATCATGATTTGTGAGTCTCAGACTTAGTCATTTGATGGATTAGTCATGATATGTATCAAATAGGGTACATGTTTTCTTAACTATGTTTGAGGTTTAATCAATAATAGGGCAACATGGGCTTAATCAAATAGGTACCTTATCAACAACAAGGTATAAATCCTTCTTATTTCACCAAATTAAGATTTACCTCAAACATAGAAAACATATAGTCATGTTTTGGTTAAATCCAGTTTTCATGAAGGTTCAAGCATGAGTATTTGATTGTATTGATAAAAAATTGAGTTTTCAAATTTTGGTCAGATCATGGTATCAACTTTCAAGATTTAGCGATATTCATTATTCCCATGCATAAGCTACCCATAATCGAGACATCATGTGGTGAAAGGTCATGAGAAGGGCCATATGATGAGATGAGAAGACTACCTAATCTTCATCTACATGGGTGGCTTAGGATAGTCCTTAAAGAAGAGATGAGATTCTAGAAGACTCTCTAGGGTTTCACAAGAAAACCTTTAGGTCCAGTTCCAGATCAATTGAGGCCAGGTAGAGCGGGGGATCTCAGCCACTGTGAAGACAGATAGGAGAAATTATGCCAGGACCCCGAGCCTAGACACCTCAATTTTCACCATTATGGACTTTAGGATTTCTTGGGTGTAAGAGACTTGAGAAAATTATTTACTTAAAGTATATGGGAGTGTGTACGCTCTGATACCAACTGTCACGGAACTATTCTTACCCCCAATCCCAATCCTACTGCCTAGACAATAGAAAAAGGATTGAAGCGCCCATCCCTGAGTGGCCCAATAAGATCAATCACACTGGCATATACAATACGAAATAAATAACTCAAAAAGTGGATAATTAAAGAACAAACTAACCCAATATGGAGATATACCCGATTTATCTTTGTCATCAGAATGTATGAGTGCGGAAGCGATCTTACTCAGTATTCCATATCAATTGGCTAAAATCAAGAAAATCGAGACACAATCATGCAATTACACAGTACGCTATCAAAAACAAGCAAAGTGATTTATAACAAAATAGTATACTTGGCAGGACTTATATTCAAAGGAATAATAAGCAATTTGCAAAACCAACATTTAGTCGACAAGTTTTTCAAGCAATTTGACTTTTATTACGAGTTCCCATTATACTGTAATTCAAGAAGCATGCTTATATATTTTGTGTGACTTTATCGCCCCAACGCGATGGGGGAATTCACTGGGCTCCTTCTCACCACAAGAACATAGGAGGCCAATGTACAAGTCCCACCTCCAACTGAGGGGGTTGTTGCACTCAATATCAACATTATCAACATTATCAATATCATCATCATTATCAATATACGGGCAGTCATAATGGACATGCAATTTATGTTTTCATGTTTTTCAAAATATAGTATAGAAAAGAAGAACACTAATCACAGGGAACAGTAGCTCATCCAAGTAAATAGCCAAGTATATGATCAAAAGATACATAAAAGTATCTTCAATACAATCAAGGAGGAGTTCTATAATAGCGTACCTTTCACTGAGGATTTTGAGTATATAACAACGAGAGTAGAAGATCAGGGTCTCAAGTAGTTCCTAGATCAATCAAGATATGGATCGAGGGTCAAGATCATAATATAGACCAATACCAAGTACACCATATTAGGGTTTTCCAATCCTATTCATCCCTAAGGTAGATCATTCATTTATAGTCAACATTATATCAAGATTTCAATATTTAGTCAAGTGTCAAGCATATTTGAGGATGGATGATCTACCTAGGTATTTTAGGAATATATTTGCTAACCCTAATTATTATCCTCAATATTTGAGTCATCATTCAAGTTTCTAGATCATCATCATGATACCTAACATCATTGGTGTTCAAGATCAGGTTGATGGGTCAAAGTATATCAAATGTTTAGCAAGATTAAGATCAATATCAAGATTACTCATATTCATTATAATCAAGATTGAATCCAGTAAAAGATCTAGATCACTAATGATTCATTTTCAAGAGTAGATGATTCAGATATATTAGATCTAGGTTACTAGATAATCATCAGAGTCCAAATCTAGGGTTTTCAGTATTTAGTCAAGATTAACAACAAATAGAGTCATTTAGGCCAATTACATAAGTAATAGATCAATATTTAATTATATCAGTGAGAACAATTCTTAATTAGGATTTAGGAGTATTTTTAATGGATTCACTGTATTTTTATGATCAAAATGGACTACTTGTTTATCATTTTTGGAGTTTGGATGCATTTTCTACAATTAAAACAAGATATGATCATTTGTTGCAATTTTGAGCATTGAGGGATATGATTACCTTAAAAGGAAAGCCGAGATGAAAAATGTAGACTGTTGATCTAGATCTGGACGTCCACGATGGAACTCTTCATTAACAAGTGAGTAAGTCCCGATTTCCAAACTCAGGTCGTTGGATCATGATCGGAGGGTTGTGGCTCTTCTCTAGCTCGACCCTTAGATTGAGATCTTGTGGCTCATGGACCAGCCGGTCTAGGGACTCTTCCCCTTCATCACAGACCCTTGTGCGAACCATGAAAGAAGTAGAGGAGCTCTCCGAAGTAGTGGAGGTCTCGGATCAGGAGAGGGTAGGAGAGAGCACGATCAAGCCGGTCGAGCTTGCCTTGGCCTCGCGGACTTGATGGGGTCATATATTGGGGAAAGGAGACGAGGGGCATGGACACCCGATCTGGGCTTTGTGGCGGCGCCATGATGGTGTAGAAGGGGAAAACGAGGGATAGAGCACGCGACGGGAAGAGAAGGTGTCGGTCAAGTTCTTGGGGGCAAGCCGAAGTGGATGGTGGGGTTTTTATAGCTAGATGGGGCTAGGTTTAGGGTTTGCATGGAGGTGGCCATGGTGGCGGCTAAGAGCTGCAAATGGCAGTTCAAAAGTTCTCAAAACATGCTGGAAAAAGGGTTAGCTGAGTCCGAAATGGCGGGGCGAGCATTCTTGCGTGATTTGATTTTCAAAATGGGTCAAAACGAGCCAAAAGCATGTGTCTGTCCCCTTAGCCTCCTCCCCTTTGATTGCGGGAGGTAGGGGATGACCAATCCAAGGGTCTAGAATCACTCCTCCGTTGGAGGATATGATCGTTGACTTGGAAATAGTCAGAAAAGAGCAAAATAAAAGGGTTTTTGAGCATTAAACTTCGAAAAATCATAGAAACTAGTAGGAATGTCCAATTGCAATGAAATTTGGACCATAGCTTCACAAAAATCTGGGGAATATTTAAAAGTTTAGGAACCAAATTATGAAGTTTGATGGATCAATTTGATTCTTTGGACAAAGTGATGATTTAATCTAATTTGAGGTGTGATAATGTGTGTAAAAACTACATTGATCACCATATTTCGTATTTGGGTCATCAAAATTGATTATGAAGACAATAAAATTTATTTGAGACCATGATAGGATATAATTAGGTCAAAAGAGTAATTATCTCATTATTATGCTAAAATCCACTTTGTAACAGTAACATATCATAAACTAGAATTTTGACTATGGAAATCCTATTCCCATGATTAGGAAGCTAGTATGCTTAGTTATTTAGTTTTGACAAAATAAGGATTCATATAAACTCAAACATACTCATTTGTGTTCTAATGAATATAGTTAATGTATGTAACTTGGATAACTAATCCATAACATGTATCCACTTGAATATATATATATATATGCCCATTTATTCATTGCCCGCGTGGGTAGCCTGGAGTTTTACTACCCAGCAGCCAAAAAAGTAACCCTTCTGGCCACAAAAGTAACTCTGTTGTCAAAAAAGTAACTATGGTGATAAGAAAGTAACTACACGACTAAAAAAGTAACTCTGTACAAAATATACAGCAGATATATATAAGGACGGGTTATTTGATTTTGGGGGGCCAAATGATATTATTTTTGGATGAAATTTTTTGGAGAGCTAGATAAAATACTCCTCTGCAATTGTGAAATTTGTTTTTTGAAAAAAAAGTGGTGGGAAGGTTGGGCGGGTAGCTACCCACGCGGGCAATAAATATGGGCCCTATATGTGTTTATATATATATATATATATATATATATATATATATATATATATATATATATATATATAGAGAGAGAGAGAGAGAGAGAGAGAGAGAGAGAGTCAGGCTAGTGTACACTCGAGTATACCGGAGGCACCGTACACCTCAGTCATTTTTTAAGATGCAATAAAGTTTTGTAAAATATAAACCGTTGATCTTCTTAATTATCATAAGAACATACTATATAATAAATTTTAGCTCATTTGGACACTTATAGGTCTTGCATCTAAAGGAGGAAAAAATCATGTATTTCACATTAGTTTTGTGCGTCGATTTTGTTGTCCTTGGATGAGTGACTTACACTCATCCAAATGAGTTCAAATTTTGTATGTGACCTATTATTATTGTAACCATGAAGATCAATGGATTAAATTTTGGAAAAATATGGTCTAGATAGGCTAACACCATTGGGGGGTATGGCGTGATCTGTACACTCGAGTTTATTCTAGCCTGACTCTCTCTCTCTCTCTCTCTCTCTCTCTATATATATATATATATATATATATATATATATATATATATATATATATATATGTATATGTATGTATGTATGTATATATGTATGTATATAACACACTAAGTGGCATTAGATTCTACAATCGACATCACATATTATAATAAACTCATATTTATATATGTACTAACATGTAATGAGTCCATGAAATATGTCATATATGCTTCCTTTCCAACTAATATTCACATAATGACTTAACATATGTTTACTAAGAGATACAAGGTGCTTAATACATGAATTGGAAAACATTTGGAGTTTCCATTTCTATGGATATGAATAATGTGCCACATCTAAGTAAATATTGAATTTTTAGACATAATGGGGTAAATGAATAAAATTTTGAAACTCATGCAATATAATACAATATAATCATATTTGATAATTATATGATGAAACATGAGGACACTGACTAATAATTGTTGATTATAACTGTGTAAAATAATAATAGATATCAAGTTGATGATGATAAACCGAAATTGTATTATAACTCATAAAAGGAGGTCTTACAATTTAAATATAATTTCAAAATATGATACCCATGTTTAAGTTTGCTTAAGAGCAAAGTTTCACATTAGATAAATAGCCATACATATCATAATTTTATTAATAAAAAAATATAAGCTCACATCTAAAAATATGAAATAAATATTTGAATGACGGAAAAGGAGGAAACGAATCATAAATTCGGATTTTACATACTTCAATTAGTCTAGTTGCAAGTTTCATCTTGTGAGCACTAAATGCCCCTCAAATAGATTTGGAAAGATATACATAAAGTGTAATTCCTAATTTGGTAATATTTTAAATAATACATATAAATCTCTAAAGTCCTCAATTTTCACTATCACATGAATTATTCCAGGTTCTTATACTCTCATACTTTGTTTGTGATCACACTAGTCTTTCTATTTTTTTTTACTCAGATTATTCTGCAACCCTTGAATTTTGATCGCGTGGCAGGCTTGTTGTCATCTGCCTTCCATGTTCGGAAGTTCTCCATGCGAATAGATTTTTTGAATTTCTCCCCTCTACAACTCTCTCATCTCACTCCCTATTCATGAGTTTCCTTCTCCATATTCTTTAATTTTATTCACCAACTCTAACAAGATTTATCCCACACTCATTCATTCCCTATTTAGAAAGTTCCTAATTGGCATTGCTAGGGTTTAATTGACTGGCGATTTCAATGCCTACTTTCTACCACTCCATTTATATATCAAAACTAAAAGTGGAACTTAATACCTCTTAGTATCCTCATCTACAACAAATTTCTCTCCTCTCGCCTTATTTACTCCTCACCAACTTTTTTTATATCTCTAGTGTTATTTGTTTCATCGCAACACCCTAGACCACCTCAAAAGAGATTGATACTTTGGTAAGCATCTATGTGACCCCCTTGTGCCTTATTATGCCTTGGATACCCATCTTTGTTGGTCTAGTTGGGTTTTTGATCTCAACCTTTTGAACTTGCAACGATGGTTGTTGCGTCAGAGGTGCAGGCAGTTCCTGACCCTAGAAATCCCTTCTATGACTTTGTTTAGTCTTCAGGACCATTTTCCCAATCTCGTCTTTGCTCTCTGAGTCTGTGGGACAAAATTTGACTTCAAGATTTTGATTTTTGGTGTCTTCAATTATTACATATGAGACCATGACTACGCTTGCCTTATTTCTCATGTGTTTGTTGATATGGGTTTGTCAAACTCCATGATTTGGTTTTGTG